>JPKZ01000167.1:247381-264354 GCA_000803305.1 Toxocara canis | reverse complement strand
ATCGCAAAAAAACTTATTTACAATTACAAATGAAATAGTATACCTAACAGCAAACAAAACAAAAAAAACTTCTGGACCAGCGAAATAAACCTCGCCATAACAATTCTCGTCGTGTCGAAAATCAGAAACAGATTTTCGCTCTTTCGTATGATCCAATGAGACTGTAATCGTAAAATTTTGTGATTAAATCTTAATTAGGACTTAATTACAACATCATTTCTGATCTTTTCACAAAACCGTCGTTCAAAATCAGTTTTACGATCATTATCATTTAGGCATATGTCTTAATCGCAACGGCCGCAAAAACGAAGAAACTGAATTAGACTTTTCGACCAATTTCGTACGCCAGAGAAATTGATCGCAAAATCGAACAAGCTATTTTTAAGTCATGTAAACATAGTCAAAATATGATGTATGTGTTGATCTAAAGCTGGCATGCGTATAGCATAAAGCAATTCGCGTAAGGTGGAGAAGCGATCGATGGGTAGCAGCACGAATGTTCGTATAAACGACAATTGGAGAGAGCGGCTGGCATGCTATAGAGCACGTGAGAGACAGACTAGCGGGGAAACACATCAGGGAAACAGAACCGATGTGCATTTTTGCATTACAAGTATCAAAATATTGCTATTCTTCGCGAAAAATGAACGACTTGTGAAGCGCTGACGAATGTTAGGTTACAGTTGATATGATAAGTTTTTACATCTCAAACTTAAAGGCTACGCTTAGGAATTGATAAGCCGATGAATTTATAAGGAATCATAAAGACAATATCATTTGAGTCAAGGTTCACTTGAAAGATGTTTCAGCTCTCTAGACTGAAAATCACGACCTATCTGTTCTGATTAACTGATAAGGAAATCGAAATCATTCTGAGTTTACGAAATGCTGCTCAGAGGCTGGGAATTTCATATATTCATTTCTACATCCCAAGGTTGAGGTTCACACTTTGAGTGTTTATGCTCTAATTTATTACCCTGTCTGTTAATTTAATTATCATTCATGAAAGGCTGATTAAATGAGAAAGTGATAAGCAATCACAAACTTATATATGCGAGTGGTTGTTCAGAGGCGAGTCACAAAAAAAACAAAACAAACAAACGTAACGAAACAAATACTTTTTTCTATCAATAAAATCACATCAGTCATTTAGTTTGTTACATCAACACTAAGCCTATTAAAAATTTTAAATGGAACCGCTAGTTATATTTCTATTTGCGATTTTACGTGCCATGCTGCATTTCGAAACAAGATTGCAGTACTTTAGCACAATAGCACTGCACTTTTAGAAGATAAAGCGCTGCGGACATCTAATGGAAAATCCTGATCACCTTTCTTTTATGGATTTTGTAGCAGTTCTTTTCTGCGGATCTCACACATCCAAAGCGGGCGTTTAAATAGTCTTTAGTTTTCTAAAATGTTCCTTTTCTCTCACAGCTCTTTGAAGCATTAAATGCGCCCTCCAAAGCTTATATTTTTTGAACGCGAATTATGTTCTCAACGAAAATATTTGTGATTTAAGAATGTCTCACAGCTCTTTGAAGCATTAAATGCGCCCTCCAAAGCTTATGTTCTCAACGAAAATATTTGTGATTTAAGCATAAAATGTGGACATCAAATGAATCATTCGAGACTTGCAATAACAGCGGCTATAAGCGTGCCCACGATTCGCGTTCAGAAAAAATATCAGTTCAGTTCAAATCAAAAGTCCTATCAAATCATCGTCAGATAGAACCATCAGCATATTGCTTCGAAGCAATCGCCTAATTGCGATTCCGAAGCGATCGCCTAATTGTGATTCAGAATTTCAAACTTACTCCGACAAACTACTCCCATTCAGCAGATATATTTCAGCAATTTTTCTAATAAGGAACCGTATTAAACGTTTACTGATACAGGCACAATGGAACACCCGAAAAACTTTCGAGGATTTAACCGCGACTGCGCCGAACCATGCCTTACTTCGAAGGGGGGAGGACGGGGGGAGGGGGAGAGAGGGCTGTGCTCCTAGAATCTAAGCCAGCATTATTCGGCTTGCCATCTAATACAGACTGGAAGAGGTTAGTAATAGTAAATAAACCATGATGCGGAACTAGCGACAGATATCTTGAGTCATACACTTATTTAGGAGGACGTTGTAAAGGAGTTTAAAAAAAAGACAAAAAAGTGAGAAGGGAACTTTTGGTGCGGCATGACAAAATGAGAGCCTTGATCGAAATTACTAAAACAGTGGTGCTGCGATTTCGTAGTAAACAACGACTCCAGCGTAAATATCTGCGGAAAACAACAACAACGTGATATAATGGGCGGCTTATCGCCTAAATAAAAATCAAGCAAAAAGCGGCTGTTTAAACGGAAAAACGACAGATGGCTCATGGATGCTGCACAAAGCGAAAGCCATGCAAGCACAAAGACTAAGAATGCTTAACCAAGGATCGATCACTGCTGCGCAAATTACGTTGGAAAACATAAACACTCGGATTCGAACGCCAAAGACCTAGCTATTTCAGCGCTATAGAGAGTTTAAGGTGAAATTTGAGGGAGAAGAAAAATCTGAGGAGGAGGTTTGAGCGAAGTAACGCAACCGATAAGAGGAATAAATCTGAGCTAAGGCTGCATTTTTAGGAATTCTGCATGAGAAATTGTGTCCAAAGTGGAAGGGGGGAGGGAGGAGGAGGATGTGTGAGGAGCAAATTTGAATTTCAAGGGGGGGGGGCTGAAATGTGAAGATGTGGGGACTTGCAAGAACTTGAATTTCAGCAGTGAGAAATGAAATGGAAAGCATGGCTGAATCCACATAGTTCGAGGATTTCTAGTACTTATAATAAGCCAGCTATAGCGATCTACAGAAACAGTCTAAATGAATGCTTCATCGATCTTTCTATCTCTTCTGCAATTATCTAAGAAGGATGATTTGTTTCCCCAAATGTATTGCAGATGTCATCTCGGAGTTATTTTCCTTCACTTTAAAAGGCTGTTAGCGTAAGCAAAACAATTAATGAAAAACATGAGCATAAAGCACCTTCCACTGCCTTCGACCCGAACATGCTACGCCTTCTGTGCCCCCACAATAAGTAGCATCACGCGGTTGCGAAGGCGGAGGCAGCTGACGATGAAAATGACGTGCGGCTCGAATATATCCTTAGGCAACTATCGCATCATGTGTTTTTTTTTGCGTGTCTGCGACCAACATTCCACGTTTAACTGTCTGTCCACATTCCGCTTCAAACTTTGTGTGTATGACTGAGCTGCTTATTATCGCTTCGCGAAGAAAGTCGATATGTTGCGAAAGGAGCTCTGGTTCAGCACGCGCAGCTGGCAGTAATGAGAAGTGAGCGAGGATTTCATCATAGCTTTCGTCAGCGCTTCGCCGATGCGACATGCCAGGCTTAGCCACTGTTGATGGGTGCTACACTCTCGTTCGCAAACAGATTATTCAATTTTGTGCTGCATGGTGCGTTGGGAATTAAGAAGTCTGTTGGTAAACGAATCCGGTCTTATGGAAGCAAAATGTTCAAAGCTCTGGTACGGTAACTTGGATAGAGAAGCACTCCCTTCTCACACCTATTCATGAAACGAAAGATTTTACAGTGCAGCAACCCGATGCAGACCGCCCCTTCGATGATCAGTTAGCTGTACTTGACGAACAAAGACGCAAATTTCTTAATCATCGAAATAGAATCGAGCAACGCGTTACTTTCGCTAAAGAATATCACGACCGATGGCTCACTGTTCTGGAGAACACCCCCAATCAAACGGAAGAGACTGCATTTTACGAGAAAGTCACGAATGATCCCGACAATTTTCTCGAGGTTCTCATCAATGTGTTTGATACCATCGCCAATCTAAATTTTAATGTGCATCACCTCAGCGATATGACTACCACAGCGACAACGCGCCAGGCCACCACACCTCCCGTTCCGCATTTGCAGAATCCTTCCTGCAACCACCTAACCGACAAGTATGTTGCATATGCCTGCCCAAACTTCAGCTCGAACCCTTCCACGGCGATCTATCGCAATGGCCTCATGTCAAAGTTGCATTCAAAGCCACCATAGGCAACACCCCGAATATTTCGCCGATAAAAAAGCTCAACTATTTTCTAAAGTTAGTAGAAGGCGCAGCACCACGAGCCGTCACTAGGTACGCGCTCTTACCAGAAAACTACGATATCTTATGGAGCGCCCTTGAAGAGCAGTTAGGCGCATCTGATGCCATCATTTACCAACTTTACACTCAACTTGAAAACCTTCCAATGGCCGATCGCGACATTCGAAGCGCAAGGCGAAGATCTAGAAACGTGATTAATTCACCGTACAATCGAGAAGAAATTACCTTACTGGGTCATAGTGCATCTCCTCGATGAGAAAGAAAAAGTACCACATTGGTCAGTACAAACACTGCGCGAAACCCTTCGCAAACTCGCACTCAAACGAGAGCAGGCCAACAAATATGTCAAGATCGCCATTCTCCTCGAACAACACCCAATGCTGCGCAATCTTTCCACTCAGCAACAAAATCATGACTACCACGTTCAAATCGACTTCCTCTCCCTAACCAGATCAACAAATTCCTCCACATTTCTGCCTTCCCCCACTGCGACCGGCGAACAACGATCCACTAAACTACCACCTCCTTCACTACGTTGCGCTTTCTGTGGGGACGGGCACTGAAGCGACCAGTACAAAAAAACACAACAGCCCAAGGGCGCACATAAACGGCGAAAGAGAAAGAGCTTTGCTCCAACTATCAACGAGAGGGACATGAAAGGAGCAGCAGCTATGCGAAAAGGAGGGAATGTTTCCATTGTAAAAAAGCAGGTCGGCGTTATATAAGGAGAAAAAAGAATCGCCGACACAACGACGTGCACACACGCGCTCATGACTGCAAGCAGTAAATTTGGCTGGAGAACAGGAAGGATCGCAAGAGATTGTTGTTTATTGTTTACTTTCTCATCCGTCACGATAGGCATGGTATACCTCTAACGCGCTTACTAAATTCATTTGTGATGATATGAGTGAGTGGTCGAAACATAACAAAGATGATGCAAGAAAGAGACAAATATGATCAAGCGCAGTGGCAAGTCCGCGGCACAAACAATAGAAACGAATCATCAGGTACGGTTTAAGAAAGTTGTTCAGGTGCGGTTTAAAAGAGATCAACGCTAACGAAATGAAATACGATGAAAGAATTGTAATGTTCGCGACAACAGCAACCTGCAAGATAGAGCGAGGGGAAACGAGAAGAGAGGACACGAAGCTAACGGCATTGTTTTTACGCAAAGAGGTACTGATTTCGAGTCCGAGAGACCCACAAAGGGCAGCAATAGTTACTGCATTTTTCGATTCTGGATGCCAAGGCACTTTTGTGACCAACGAGCTGGTAAAGAAGCAGCTACACTTGGAATCGAAATCGTCGCAAAAGCTTACGATGTGCGGTTTTGAAAGCAAGAATTCGACAACATACGATTCTATGCAAGTTGCGCTCAATATTCATCTGATGAGTGGCTCAGCGAAGAAAGTGGAAGCAAAATCCATCGAACGAATTACGCAAAAAATTCAAACCGTCGACTTTGGTCTTGAGGACCTTAAGAATCTTGACTATGAAGAAGTAGCGAAGTTGAAGATGCCAATGAAATGGAAAGCACCGAGTGGAGTAACTGGCATCGACTACTACCACCAGTTCATCACTGGCGCCAAAAAACGATTGAATTCGGGCTTCGAATTGATAAATTGCGAAGTAGGCCCAATGATTTGTGGAAAGGAACACATAAAGGACGCAGATGGCAACGAGAGAGAACTGTCAGCAAAAACACAGACTTAAACGAAACCCTTATGAGCGAAGATATCGATCACTATTGGAAACTGGATCAAATAGGCATCGAACCAGTGGATTTAGAAACGATGGATTCACTCGCAGTGCAGCAGTTCGCATGAACCGTGAGACGCGATGGAGACGGACGATTCCGTCAGTTGGCCGTCGAAGGCAGCAGAAACGAGAGTCCCTTACAATTTTGGTCTATGTCTGGGACGACTGAAATCGACGCTCAAAAGGATCAAAGAAGATCCGGCGCTATGGGAACAGTACCATGGCACGTTCAAGCAACAAGAACTGAAGATTATCGAAAGAGTGCCAAAAGATCAAGCCGTGAGTACTGTCAGGTTAAAGCTCGGTAATGGGAGAAAATGCGTGCGACCAGTCAGGTTAAGTAACCTCGAACTAACTGACGAAGACGAGTCAACACCCAATGAAGTAGAAAGAAGAGAGGTCGATCCGGAAGATCCCCATTTAGAACGAGAAGATCCCGAAGAAGGAAGCGACTTAAAATGCTACAACGCAAGAATGAGAAGGGCGAAGAAATATACTGTGCCGATAACAGACAGGACTAAGAAGAACGACTGCACGCTAAAGAACGGTCAAAGCGGTATCGTCCGTTTCTCCCTGCTAATGAGCTTGATAATGACATTTGTGCTGAACTTTGGAGCAACAATAACCCCAGCGATTGAAGGACAATGGCGCCTGTCGGGGTCAGTCTTAACAGCACATATTCCCTTGCCAACTGTTTGCATCTGCTCAAAAAAAATCGAGTTACCTGTCGAGAAGGTAAAGGTAACAATGAACAGGGAACAGTTGGTCAGGCTAAAAGCTCCCTATTGTTCGCAGACCCAAGGAACCGTAAGCACGATACCATGATACACTGATGTATCAATGTGGCCGACAACAATGCGAATACAAAAGCATTTATAACCGTCACTTGCAACGAAATGGCCATCGACAAGACGATGCATGACCAGCCTCTTCTTCAGATAGAAGAACGTCAAGGGAGAACGAATGATGCGATCACCCGTAGTAACGGATGGTTCAGGCAACGCTGCACGACTACGACGAACTGCAACTTCGAAGAACGAGAAGTCATGGTCCAAAACAGCACACAGGTCCTCACATGTCCAGGCATATCGTCGCCTTTCCACGGAAGCAAGTGGAGAATGCCGACAGCGACAGTCATACGGAATCCGCAGCAAATCAAGCATCGCCGCCATTGCCAGCAAGGACGATTAGAAGCCCGTATGATCGACGATCGAGTGTTCATCGAAAATAGGCATCGAACCAGTGGATTTAGAAACGATGGATTCACTCGCAGTGCAGCAGTTCGCATGAACCGTGAGACGCGATGGAGACGGACGATTCCGTCAGTTGGCCGTGGAAGGCAGCAGAAACGAGAGTCCCTTACAATTTTGGTCTATGTCTGGGACGACTGAAATCGACGCTCAAAAGGATCAAAGAAGATCCGGCGCTATGGGAACAGTACCATGGCACGTTCAAGCAACAAGAACTGAAGATTATCGAAAGAGTGCCAAAAGATCAAGCCGTGAGTACTGTCAGGTTAAAGCTCGGTAATGGGAGAAAATGCGTGCGACCAGTCAGGTTAAGTAACCTCGAACTAACTGACGAAGACGAGTCAACACCCAATGAAGTAGAAAGAAGAGAGGTCGATCCGGAAGATCCCCATTTAGAACGAGAAGATCCCGAAGAAGGAAGCGACTTAAAATGCTACAACGCAAGAATGAGAAGGGCGAAGAAATATACTGTGCCGATAACAGACAGGACTAAGAAGAACGACTGCACGCTAAAGAACGGTCAAAGCGGTATCGTCCGTTTCTCCCTGCTAATGAGCTTGATAATGACATTTGTGCTGAACTTTGGAGCAACAATAACCCCAGCGATTGAAGGACAATGGCGCCTGTCGGGGTCAGTCTTAACAGCACATATTCCCTTGCCAGCTGTTTGCATCTGCTCAAAAAAAATCGAGTTACCTGTCGAGAAGGTAAAGGTAACAATGAACAGGGAACAGTTGGTCAGGCTAAAAGCTCCCTATTGTTCGCAGACCCAAGGAACCGTAAGCACGATACCATGATACACTGATGTATCAATGTGGCCGACAACAATGCGAATACAAAAGCATTTATAACCGTCACTTGCAACGAAATGGCCATCGACAAGACGATGCATGACCAGCCTCTTCTTCAGATAGAAGAACGTCAAGGGAGAACGAATGATGCGATCACCCGTAGTAACGGATGGTTCAGGCAACGCTGCACGACTACGACGAACTGCAACTTCGAAGAACGAGAAGTCATGGTCCAAAACAGCACACAGGTCCTCACATGTCCAGGCATATCGTCGCCTTTCCACGGAAGCAAGTGGAGAATGCCGACAGCGACAGTCATACGGAATCCGCAGCAAATCAAGCATCGCCGCCATTGCCAGCAAGGACGATTAGAAGCCCGTATGATCGACGATCGAGTGTTCATCGAAATATTACGAGGTCTTCATGCAGTCGAAGATTCAGCCTCCATCGATTCACTGGGCTGCAATTTTCGCCTCCCTCGGAGAACTCGTCGTCCTGGAGTGTCGCGAAGATACGCGAAGAAAGTTGAAATACTGCGAAAGGGGCTCTGGTTCACCATGGGCAGTTGGCACCAATGGGCAGTGGGCCAGGTCAGCGACAATTTCATCGTATCTTTTGTCATTGCCTCGGAGAGGCGACATGCCCGGCTTAGCTACTGCCTATCGGTGCCACACTAGAGGACGTAGGAGCCCGTGCAGAGCTGTGCCACGGCCCCTTTCGACTCTCATTTGTTTGTTGCTTTTGCAATGTGTTGCTATCGTTAGCGTTGAAGGTAATCAGTTGTGTTGATTATTTTTTTTAATGCATCGCTTTGCTCCTTTTAGTGTTTTGTGTTTATTGTTGTCTCTATGCATCGCTTTACTCCTTGTTAATGTTTTTGTCTATAACGAGATATTCGTATTACCGACTTCGTTATGATACTGCTCGCCCTCACGTCGCCTAACGACTAGGTTTAACTACCCAAGTTTGAGGTCCGACGGGAGGCGAACCCGCAGTACCACGCGAAAGTCAAACGTGGGACGAGAACGTTGGATTACAATAAAATGCACAAGTGGACGAGCCCATGATCGGACCGGTTGTTTTGTTTGAATTGTGCATTCCTTTTCGAGTCTTTTGTGAGATGAGAAATCGATTGCTATTTTCGAAACGTGTCTGTGAGGAACCAAGCCATTACTCGATATTCATTTGGGCCTATTACTTATCGACTGTTATCGCCACATCTATATGTATATTCTCTGTGTCATTTCATATTGGGCTCACCAGTATACGAGAACGTAGCAGAAAAGCAGTCGATCACCTCTTTCGAAAAGAAATTATTCAATTTTTTGCTACAGCGCCAAATGATTTTAAAATAAAATTGAAGAAACAATTTTCATTCTGCTATAAAAGTATCAGGTTTTCTCTCAGGTTTTTAATGATTCTGGTAGAGCTTTCAATGTTTTCTGAGATGCGCCTAACATCCGCCCCTAGATCTTGCTCCAACGTTATCAATATATGTTGGCGACCGTTCGTTTTTCATCACTTGCGTAATTACTGAGAGCGTATGAATGAATCCTATCAGAGGCCATAAATGAACAAAAGCGGTAAGTATTAGGTTTTATCGCAGATTAATTATGATTCTGATGGGGCTTTCAGTGCTCTTCGCGATGGGCACAGCCTCGACTTTGAATTATTGCTTCCTCTATATGTTTTTATCTCCATCGATCAACTGCTAACTATCTCACGAAAGACACCATCAAAGTTTTCGCCAAAGAAATCTTTCCTATATGGGTTTAAACAAGTCTGCGATTTAGGGTTGCATTGGAATTTGTTGCTGTCTAGACTGGATACCATGTTCACTATTTGGTTATCGAGGACGTTGTTGGGTTGTAATTAGATGGCATAGTTATTATGAACGGAGTGATAACAGTTAGCTTAGTGATGGTTTGATGTACCTGATATCATATATGGACCGAAACATCATGCTCCAAAATACTGCATCCTTAACATCTCTGGGCTTGAAATATATCCCAGAGTCGATTTAACTCGAACAATGCGGCAAATTTACAACTGAGTTCCATGCTTGATCGCTGGTTTCGTCTTTCACCCTGTTCTCGTTGTAAACAAATGCATGCATCACATTTATGGTTCATGCGTTTCCCAGAAGCCTGGGAAAAACGTTACCTAGCACAGTGGGCATGTGCATAGCACAATACGCCTACACATTAGACCAGAACGATAATGTCTTAGTTTTTTACTGCAAAATGCGTTAAGAGGGTTATAACTGATGCAGTTTTCGGACGCATATGCTTGTCAAAGGCTGTGAATGAACAAATCTTTGGGAGAGGTGCTGAATTGTTAATATGATAAATTCAGGGCTGGGAAATGGATGAAAAGGTGTGGGAAATTGAAGTGACTTAGCTTACTTGTTAGCAGACTCCTCCCCCCCCCCTCATGCACCTTCACCCAGATAAATATCTATTTAAATATAATTTATAAATTCAGTGATGGGCCTAACTTAGAGCCATCACAATGAAGAACTCTCAAAGAAGCGTTTTAAAATTTATCTTTCTCGAAAGGACGTGACAGCTCCAGGTGTATGTAGAAGTTGCGCGATTCGAAAACGAAAGCTGTCGCTTTTGACCGACATTGGTTTCCCCAATTAGATAGTAAATTGGCATTTCATTGCAGTAATTTGTTTGCGCCACCAGTAATTTTTGTCTATAGTGGTGCCGGCAAGCGAGCAATTGAAAGCAGCGTACAAGGCGCATACGGACAAAACCATTCGTAAACAATTGGGCGTGAAACAACATTCATCGCTCAAGAGAAATACTTTCGTGCTGTACATCCACATAACGCCAGCTTTCTCGATGTTTGACACTGCGTTGAATTGTTGAACAGCGATCGCCACCATCTCAGTTGTTGCAAAAAGTCAGTTATATAGCGGACTGACTGCTCCCCATAAGTAAAAGAATCCCCATAAGTAGTGGCTTACTAAGAAACGTTCGTCAAATTCGTTTGTCTATACGCAACGTGCTTACCTCCTTGCGAGTTTTGGCTACTATACACGTGCTCAATTTGTGTTCACACTATTCGGTACAGTGTCTCGATGGTCTTTATGTGACGACTTCTGATTCTTATTGGCTTCCAGACATTGTTTGTAATTCCGACACCGATAGACAATGCACTTACAGGTAAGCGAGTTGCAACGAGTGCAATACGATCTTTGTCAAATCATAGCGGATCATGCTTCAACGGTTTGAGAATTTTTATTGTTTGCAATATTTTGTGGCGGGGAAATTCTCAACATTCTTTATCCTCTTATTCTCATTTGATAGTTGCGAATATCGAGGCTCCGTTATTACAAGAGAAAAGGTTTCATCGATATATTTTTTCAATGATGAATTTCGCTACATATTTATCAAATTCGTTTTCGATACATCTGTACTCAAATATTTGGCAATTTTTTAAAATTTTATTCTCTCTCTTTATCTTTGATAATTTAGAAAATACTTTTTTGTTTTATGGGGAGCAAATTATTTAGTTGCCGAATGTTTAGTGGAAAATCTATCGAATTCATTCGGGAAGGTCTAGCAATTTTAATAGGACTTTTCCAGAAACACCCCAGTGCGCACCGCAAATCCATTCTATGGAAATGTCTATTCCAAAGGCTTTTTGAGGTATTATATATGTTTATATATACATGTATATACATATATACACATATATGTACGTGTGTGTATGTATATATATACATACACATATATATATATATACATATATACATATACATATACATATATATATATATATATATACATATATATATATAAAATCACGCTTCGCTCTATTTACTACATTTTCTACTTCAATCTACTCCACTGCAATGAATCGTAACATATCGGATTTCAGCCATCCATTTTTCTCTCTTCTCTACCTACCATCGAGAACTAATCAGAAATCAAATGATCTGAATGCAGTTTGGCCGCAAAATATTTGATAAGTTTTAAATGATCGATAACTTTTTATTACTTCAAAAAAAAAAACAACAACTTTTCTGCATCATTAAGCACAATCTAACAAATCGAACTGTATAACGAACAGAAAAAATGTTTTTCATCAAATTTACTTTACAGCAATGAATCGTAACATATCGGATTTCAGCCATCCATTTTTCTCTCTTCTCTACCTACCATCGAGAACTAATCAGAAATCAAATGATCTGAATGCAGTTTGGCCGCAAAATATTTGATAAGTTTTAAATGATCGATAACTTTTTATTACTTCAAAAAAAAACAACAACTTTTCTGCATCATTAAGCACAATCTAACAAATCGAACTGTATAACGAACAGAAAAAATGTTTTTCATCAAATTTACTTTACAAGCGAATCACCCAAAACATAAGAGGTTACTGCATTGGACATATACCTTAAAGCTTCCTACCTCTACAGTTCAACTTCACTGCATTAGAAAGAACGTAAAATGACGAAACCGGCGAAACTAGGCCCAAATTTCAAAAGATACGATATATTTATGCTCGAATATGGACCTCTCTTTTCAAGTTCAGCGATGCAGAAAAGGAAGCTTTGGCCCCAAACCGTAATACAGATCTTCATGAAAAGTGTACTTTAGGTGGAGGTGAAAATATCCAAGCTTACGGCATCAAATTGTGATACATACGTCGAACACTATAGGATACCAAAATTATTCTAAATCTCTAGTCAAGCAGTGAATTACGCCTGTCGTATGATACTTTCCGTGTCAGAAAACCAAATGCAGACTAGAAGCACTCTATCCAAATTTAGCGCAACTAGTGCAGCCATATCCCTATTCAACAGCGGTCGCTGAGAGCCTATTGAACCAATCATTGTACAAGGCAAACAATTCATCTAATTGTTACACACAATACGTGGCAGTCACCTCTCGTAAAATGAGAAGATATCGAACATAGAAAGTGCACATGATCGACCGATGATTTAACCACCAGTTCAGCCATCTCCCTTATACACCGTCCCCCTCAATCCGTGCCGCCTAAGAAATAAGTAAATTCATGAATCAAAGCTTCGACGCTATTTAAAATCAAGGGCATCTATTGAAATAAATAACCCATAACAAATGACTGACTCATCTATAATCTTTTTCGCCATTGAGATGAAAGTTGGTGCAAGCATCCTGTCCTCTCCCTCGGGCTTCGGACGTTCTCATCAAACTTGGTAAGAAATCAAAATTTGCGCTTTGCTTTCGCAGACCCTACGCTACATCATCCTCCTTCCTCATATTCAAGAAAAAACAAGCTCCAGTCTCTTTCTCAAATCCAGCGCTCTACTCTAGCAAGCTGAAAAGCTATAGCGTCCAGAATATGAATTCCAAATCGCGCTGCACTTTTCTCCATCCACTTTCACCAGTCGGTGAGATCAGCAAAAATGAGACTGTCTGTGATATCAACCACTGATGGCGACCTAACTGAGCCAAAATCCCGTTGAGTTTCACCTCCTCTTCAATTCCCTCAACACAATAAAAAAAAAAATTCCACAAAAACACAAGAGTGAAGCAATGGAGAAAGGAAGCCGTTTGGTAGGAGACGCGCTGAATATCAAATATGTACTCATCAGACTCGCATAAACGAAGCATGGACTGGCAAACATTATCCTACTCTCACTTTTAAGAAGTGAAGCCTTCGCCGATAAAACAATATTTCATATTGTTACCTCAAAACTCAACATGCAATTATTTCTCTTTTCTTTCTCTATCAATACCATCCTAAAATGGATCGCCACCAGAGACGCCACGCAAGCAGACTGGCTCCTCTCTGAAGGCGAGCATCAAATAAATTATAATCACATTTTCGTAGAATCCTCACAAGATGCTGCACTGTTGCACCTGAGGATATAAGTGCCACCCTAACAACACACGGGACTTCATCGCGCAGCGCACGTGAACGATCCAACAGCGAAGACGATAACTATAAATTAGCACTATCAAAGCGAGACTTTGAACAGACCACGCGAGTAGTTTAAAACTTCACGTAATTCGCATCAGGTTGTAAAACCTCTAATTTCCTGTCCGTGGTCACATCATTTGCATTTTACATTTCCTTTCCACTCGAACACTCTCCCGACTTCTTCTGGGTAAGCTCCACTAAAATTTCACTACTCACTACCTGCGAAATGAATGCGAAACAGTGGAAAACGGAAAACAGCGGTCATCAGAAACGGAAAAATATCAGGAAAATCAAAAAATAAAAAATAAAATTCGCATTTTTTGAGAAAAAAATAAGACGCTTACCAATCAAAAATTATAAGTCATTCGTTCTTCATCTTCGTTCCAGTTTAAGAAAAGGATCAAAAACGTTCAATATTACTTAGTATCAAGAAGTAGAAACTCAATGTAAAAAGAAAAAAATCAAACCATAGTAATGTCTCTGGCTAACGATTTCACTGCCTCTGGCTTCGTCATTCCATAAAAAGAGTCCGCAGAAAGACCGTGAAGCTGCATCAGGTCATCCGGTAACAGAACGATACCTCGACTCAACAATGGTATACTCGACCTGAAAAAACCTCAAAACATAGCAAAATACCAAAGAAATGCTGCGAGAAAAACTTAATTAGATCAGCGTACCGCATTATCCGAATGGAATTTCCTAGGGCTATAAACTTCATGGTGCTTTAGCGATGGTAGGACTACTTATCTAATAGCCCTTGCTCAATGGAACTTTTGAACTGGAATTCAATGGCATTTAGCAGTGCTTTGAAGGAAAAAGACCGCAAAAAGGAAAAGCTATATTTTCGCATTACTCATGACAATGGCTTTACTAGAGAGGAAGGACATAGGTCAAGAGCACGGAAATGGCCTTTGCTCAGAGTAAATAGTGAAAAAATTGATGTCAGGATTTTTCCTGCCACAGTTGATTTATGAAGGGTTGCCTCATATATGGTTCAAGAAATATGCAATGGTAGTATTGTTGCCAACAAATACTAAAAAGCAAGAACATAACATACACAGCCGTCATAACAGCGTAATCTATATCCTCTTAATGATGGCCTAAGCAGCCGAAGCATCAAAGCAACGACGTTTGTCGTTGTGTAGTTGCCGCCTGTTAATAACCACTAATCCTCTGTTGACCTCGCCACAAACTGCTTTCCTAGAGATTTCAACAAGCATTTAAGCAAGATACTGCATTGACGAGAGGCATACAATGAGATGAAAGAATGGTAACGCTAAAAAATTTATTGAAATTTCTATTCTCCATTCCCTGTCTTCCACTGACTACTCAAAGGCATACAGTCGGATCAAACGATCGTACAGTTCATAAAATAATGCATAACTCAGAACAAGTCCACCCTTTATTAAAGATTTACTCGAGAAAACCACCTCAATAATGTGACGAGTGCCATTGCTCCGGCCAACAAATCCACTGCTTCTATAACTTTGTCGTTGATCGCGACATGAACATGATTCCCAAGCGCGTGCATCACTCGCTCTCTCTTCTGCGCCAATACACGCATCAACAATTTCATCAAAGCGCCGTATGTATTGACTCCATATTGCTGAACAGCGTCAACCGAGCGGAAAGGTCGATCACCGAGTGTCTGTTGGCGGGCAGACACCAAAGACGACAACAGACTCAGGTCAACGTTGGATACAAAACGCTCTAAAGCTACCGCTACTGGTTGCCTGCAAACAGCGTCTAACCCTTATTTATAAAAACCAAAACAAACTTGAATTGCTACATGAAACCTAACAAACTGCACTTGCAGAAGCTCAATTAAAATAAATCATGAGAAAAGTCACATGGTCGGAAGTGAGTAATTTGAGAGGCACAAAAAATGACAGCTCCTAATAAGCCTCTCCCATTTCTCGCCTCATGCATACATAAACACCTCATTTGGAAGGTACAGACATCCTGTCCGCCAAAAGATGATTTCTGTTACCAAAACGGCTACGCTAGCCACTATCACCCGCCCAGCTGTTTTCTGCAGTCGCAAATCGACCATAAGCACCAACAAGTACTGTAGGAAGCCGAGAAATGGGAGGAAGGAAGGGCCCTTGCCCACATATGCTCACAGGTGGCCGCCTGAAGCAGTCGCTTTCGTGAGATAGGAAGCGTACCATCAAGATAACTGAAAACACGGAATCCTGCTTTTATATATTTTTGATAAACTTCTTGGAAGCAATTAGCATATGATGAGCACACTTGAACAGTTCATTTAAAACTCCATTTCTGGAGTGCTTTTATCACCACAAGATTTTTGCCACAAAAAAACAACCTGCATTTGCTCGAATGGCTTTGATCGCCCAACTCTGCTACCAGCATGCCATCTTCAGGCGAAGGTAGAAAATTAGAACAACTGGAAGAAGAAGAAAAAAGGGGAGGTATCCGAGTATGACGTCGGGATATCGCTACCTTAACTGTGCGACAAGATTTCGGTAAGTGACGTTTCATGACACTTTTTTCGATTACCCTGCATACAAACTAAGTAGTCTAAAGCAGCATAGCAATCGAACTGTCACCCTACTCGATGACGTTTTTCAAACGCGACGTTTGTCTCCCCTTATCATCCTAATTTGAAACATCAAAAAAATCACTTCCATACTTTGGTACAGGTCCTCCTCCGTCACCATATATTGCCTCGATTGTATCCTTCCAGAACTGCAATCGATAAATCCCAGTTGTGCCAGAGTTACGCTCTATTTGATCACGAATTATTGCCAGCTCAACATTAAATGCCAACAACTGCAAAAAACAAATGGATGCTCTTTCACGTCATCTTATAATCTCGTCGTTTCAGTCCACTGAATTCCTTACCTTACCTCCGACATTCAAACTACGTGGAAAAACCTGCTATTGAAATGAAACACCAAAATAAGCAACAACACAAAACACTCAGCCAACATGAAACAAATTTCACTTACGAGCAAATGACAGTGCCAAAAAAAATCTGATGAGTTCAAAAATGAATACATATCAAGTAGATTTATTTAGCAAGAAAAAAACCGAAAGAAAAAATTGTTAAAGCATTCTTCATATTTTACGCTCTTCACAGAAAAAAAAAAGAATGAAAAGGGAAATTAAAAACAGAATC
>JPKZ01000167.1:229370-246513 GCA_000803305.1 Toxocara canis | reverse complement strand
TTTTTTTTCGTTTTTTCCATATTTCAGATTTCAAACTGTAATTTCTGCTAGTTGAAATCTACTTATTGTACGCATCTCCGCCATTCATATTTCACTATACTGTGCATTCACCCACCTTCTCGTCGATCGGACGTCGTGGTTTTGGCACTAACTTTTTGGCACTTTTCGATTTCGAATTTATGGAAGGGTGCATAAAATCCGGCGATTTATGTGCCGATTGAGAACCTGTTGATAGTTCCGGTATACTCTTTATGGCGATTGCAGGAAAACCGGAACCATTTGACACAGAAGAAAAACCAGCCAAAATTCCACCATAATAACGTCTATTGAGCAATTTTTTTGGTGATGACGAATGCTGAAACATTTACAATGATTATGGTAAAAAAAAGAAAAGCTTTCACTAAAGCAACCCCTCTAATCCGAACCTTAAATTAACTCTTCCACGCCTAATAAATTATTCGTGATGTAACTGTGTAACCGAATGAGTACCTCGAACGCTTTCTCAGAAATGGAAAAAAGTGAAGCGATTTCTTGCTCTAACACGGTTCATCACTATCATGCTTTATCAAAAAACCCTTAGCGGCTCATAAGCCACTCTATAAGTCATAAACGACATCTAATGACTTACAGCTTGTCTAGTCACAGATTCCGTTTTAGCGTATTAGAAACACTGAACAATGATTCACTCTAATGATGGCCAAATTAAAACATTCGTTCTAAAATGATAAAGAGAAAAGCTTTCACTAAAGCAACCCCTCTAATCCGAACCTTAAATTAACTCTTCCACGCCTAATAAATTATTCGTGATGTAACTGTGTAACCGAATGAGTACCTCGAACGCTTTCTCAGAAATGGAAAAAAGTGAAGCGATTTCTTGCTCTAACACGGTTCATCACTATCATGCTTTATCAAAAAACCTTAGCGGCTCATAAGCTACTCTATAAGTCATAAACGACATCTAATGACTTATAGCTTGTCTAGTCACAGATTCTGTTTTAGCGTATTAGAAACACTGAACATTGATTCACTCTAATGATGGCCAAATGAAAACATTCGTTCTAAAATGATAAACTTTCTAGGCTTAGGTTCGTATCTCCCAAACTCTCATTTCTCAAGGCACAAAGATACAGAAATCAAGAAACGCATAAAGCATACCATATGCGCTTCGGCAACATCCCGTTCCTTTCCTGCCCTCTCCAAATTAGAGCAAAAGGAGTGATGAGAGAAGGAGAGGAGAACAAAGGATACAGCCACTCATAAAATCGAAGGTTTTTAAAAAATATCAAAAAAAAAAGATTAGGAACTTGCGCTGCTCTGTACGCTTTCAAATCTTCAGTATCCACTCCATCCCCATGTAAATCAATCTTTTATTCGATACTCTTTCCTAACCTCTCTCATTCGCCGTTTCCCGCTCCTCCCCCTCCCCCTCCCCTCCCCCCCGTAACGACGTAATTTTACTAATAATCAAGTCTAAAATATTATGCTGTTTAGATAAATGAGATATTACTTCAAAAATAAAGTTGTTAAAAGAAAAGAGAAATGAAACCACAACCTGTATATCAGTACGGATCGGCTGAAAATCACCGGCAACGTATGATGCACCGTAGATAAGTATTATAAGGCTAACCAACGTCTGCACGATCAAATCTGCTGGCAGCTGAGTGAACGGCTGCTCAGTGAGCCGCAAATAGAAACGATGCTAAAAACAACTAAATTTAACAACTGACACTTTTTTAAATGAACAACTCGGAGTTCGCGCATGAGTAATAGCCTCTAATCGTACCCATATGGTGTTAAAAATTCAGTTACGCATTACAAATAACAATCTCGCCTTTAGCTGCAAAGACCAGAAAAAGGAAAGCATCCAATTTTTTTGGCAGTATTCTCAAATGGTTTTAGATTTTGTTCTGGCTATTCTTTTGCCTCACAAGAGTATCATGAAGAAAAATATACTGATGGCGAAATGTTAGATGCGAAATTATTTCCACTACAAAGCCGCCGAATCAGCAACGATTCCAATAAAGAGTACAACAGAACAGAAAAAAAAACGATAAATATGAGTAGTAAAAATTTATAATTGAAAATCGGATTTTTAAAAAAAAAATCAAGGAATCAATTAAACATTAACAGCGAATTGCAGCTGCCTTTTTGTTGCTACAATTCGTTAGTTGCGTAAAACTATATGTGATTGCTTACGAGCCTAAAAAGTTGGAAAGTAGGAGTTTACTTAGGGAACGTGAAATTGCAGTGATTTTATGGCTTGAACGATGCGTTGAAATAATATCAGAAAACCTTCGAGCATTCTCCATGTTCCGATCCATAGCACTCTATCACAGCTTAAATCGAAGTTTCATGCACTTCCGTTTAAGAGTTAAGGAATCCCCCTCCTTCCTCTCCTGCACAACGAGAACCACTTATTCCTATCCTCTTCCTCTATGCTCACTTCATACCTTAGTGTCTCTCAAAATAAGAAACCCCTTTCGCCGTCAGACGGTGACCTCCCTCCCCCCCCCAACTGTCAACAGTAATCCAACATAAGAGACCCAGGCATTTTATCATCAGAAATAACTTTATAATTGAAAATCGGATTTTTAAAAAAAAAATCAAGGAATCAATTAAACATTAACAGCGAATTGCAGCTGCCTTTTTGTTGCTACAATTCGTTAGTTGCGTAAAACTATATGTGATTGCTTACGAGCCTAAAAAGTTGGAAAGTAGGAGTTTACTTAGGGAACGTGAAATTGCAGTGATTTTATGGCTTGAACGATGCGTTGAAATAATATCAGAAAACCTTCGAGCATTCTCCATGTTCCGATCCATAGCACTCTATCACAGCTTAAATCGAAGTTTCATGCACTTCCGTTTAAGAGTTAAGGAATCCCCCTCCTTCCTCTCCTGCACAACGAGAACCACTTATTCCTATCCTCTTCCTCTATGCTCACTTCATACCTTAGTGTCTCTCAAAATAAGAAACCCCTTTCGCCGTCAGACGGTGACCTCCCTCCTCCCCCAACTGTCAACAGTAATCCAACATAAGAAACCCAGGCATTTTATCATCAGAAATAACATTAAAGCTCCATAGCCCCCCTCCCCTCCCTCCCCAAAGCTAACCAGTTTTCAAGAAATAGATCAAATTCAAAGCTTCCCGACTGTCACTGATCTTCATGAAAACTATGAAGGAGCCGCATAGCAGAGGGGGAAAGGCGATGGGAGACGGGGGAGAGGGAGTGTTTTTGCCTGTGCCTCCGAGCACGTTCACATTGACGAAAATGCCCTTCTTTAGCTCTACCGCTCATACAGCTTATAGGCAGGCATTTTTTGCTCCTGATTGGATAGTAAGAAATAATGGTCCCATAATGTGTAAGCAGTCTGTGAACTATCTTCACAATTAAAAGAAAGACATAGCTTAATTAAAAACTTTTGCTTGTTGAAAACAAACAAACGAACCTGAGCGGCCGAGTAAGCACAATGAAGTAGCGAGACGAGTGCCACAATGGTGATAATGCGCAGCAATGAAGTCATCGCACACCGACACACCAACTGCCACCCGTCTGCCTGCACCCCTTTTCTCTCTAGCACTTCCTCTTTGCCTCACTCCACACTTTACTCGATACCAAAACCCAGACGTACACCCAGAAAATCTGACAGCAAATATCTTTGTCAGCTACCGTACTGCTATGAATAAAACCCCTGAGCATCGCGTCATTTGCAAGCTTCTGCAGATCAGTGAGCATTCAGTAAAGAAGCGATATCACAAGGATATGGGTTACACTGCTCTCATCTTCTACTAAATTACGCTTTTCGGTACGATGAAAACCCCTATGTGCTTTTCGTTGAACGAGCCATGCAGAATGGGTGTCAACTATTCTGGCATGAGCAAAAGAATATAAGGGCATGTTAGAGCGGTTTTACGGAGAAGAGCGCTTTATTGAGGATAATATAGTACACTAAATCGGAAAATTATAGTAGCACCACATCGGAAAATATATTTCGTATGGCAATAGCATAGCTCAGCTATTCCCGATCCCTGGACCACGACTGAGTTGACACAACCGGCGTGCTTGTCAACTTTATGGTCGAGCTGATCGACCACGGTAATCATACCTACTCCACATGGTTCCACACCCGATGATAATGTAACGCTATGCTGCGTTCTGTCCACCCTGTCACGATAAGCTTCTTCTACAGCACCAAATTCACTAGTCACTGGCTCCACTATTTCTGAAACACCATAAATCACTCACAAGTAACGACCGTTAATCGCCTCAGCATAGGCAGAGGATTAGCGCCACCCTGTCGACAAATTTCTCACTTCCTTCCTATGCTTCTTCATTGACCGTTACGCAACGCTCCGCAAAACAACAAAGTTATCGAATCATGCACCCACGACCGGATGTTCAACGATCGTACTCTAGTACTCATATGCGATCCGAATGCATCACCCTATTGGTCTCCATCCGCGTTCCCATAAACGAACACCTCCCAACACTTCATACCATTCGTCACAAAGATATAGTTATAGCGATTAAACTACGCAAAACGTTAAAAGTTTTGACGAAACTATATATTCATAAAAATTTATTAAACGGATGAACCGGAAACAAACAATGAGCTTTCATCAACAACGCATCGTCAGTTCATATTTGCAAAGTTTCCATATGTTCGATTCAGAATTTAAAAAAAAACAAAAAGAAACGATAAAAACAAAAGTCGCGAATATGAGATCTATTTTTTCAACCTTCAATAAGCAGGCAAAAAACGGGAGAACGGGAAAAGTAATTCGAAAATTCTTTTTACACAAGAATTCACATATCCATCTACCATTCCTCCGCACAATCGCCAACCGCATTGAACCGCCGCTTGCCACACTCGAACGTCTGTTTCTTTATTTTGTTGCTGCCACCTCGAATTACGATGCAGCCGAAGAGGTAGTCCCCATGATCAACTTTCTCACAATAGAACGAGGACTAGAAAAAAACTGCTTTAAAAATTCAAAAAAAAAGGAGGAATTTCGCATCAATTGATTTCCATGCTTGAAAGCAGCTGCTGAAGACTAATGAGGAGCTGAAAGTCGTGCACCGCTTTGGCAATCGCTGTCCCACAGTCTGACAGGGCACAATGTCTATCCTGCTTATTAGCATTAGCTGACGACCTTTTCCTTCCTCCCCCTCCCCCCAAATTTTCGATCATTGGTTGCGTATAGCGTGCAACGGTAACCGATTTGCGATAGTCGGAAGCGACTTAGCAGGCGCTTGGGGCCATTATGTGGATAAAACTAACTGAGTGGCGAGACACTTCTTCCCCAATCAGATACCCTTCAGCAGGAAACGGATGGGGGGGGGGGGGGGGGGGGAGGGCGAAGGGAGAGAAAGAAATAAACCGTCATATCATCAAAAATGCTTCACTATGAGCTAGAGCCACATAAGAAGGTACCACAGATATATGCAAGTGATTTTCGTTTGCCTTAAAAATTCTGTAATCACTTCGTTTTTTTGCTCGCTTATCAAAGCTTGAAAAAGTAACTCTCATAAAACGAAAAAAAAAAGTACATTAAGACGGTGAGAGATATTTGCTACAAGACGTTGTCGTCACACTGGATTCCCTCCTAATCCTCGTAGTGTAAACAAATGAAAGAAAGATTATCGTTTCTCGACTACGGTAAAACTGACCTGACTGTCGGCCATCACTGCCGATACGGTCTGAACCACCGTTTATTTGAACACAACTGTCAAATTCCTCTTTCGGTATTCAACATTTCTAGCAAAGAACGAGTTAAAGTCGACAGCGAATCGCCAGACTAGGCAATCGCACTCACTGTGAATGAGAAATGAGATGGTACTCCCTCGGCGAATGGGAATCGACGACAAGTTCTGCTAGCCAATCACGAATAAGTCATCTCAAACAAATATAACTGTAACGAAACAATTTCAAAACACAAAAAAAACTCGACGTACAAAGAAAGACAACTGTTTGAACAACCGAACAGAAAACCGTCTGCATGATATACGACTGCAAAAGGCATAACACTCCAAATAAGCGAGTTCAGAAACCGCGTTTAGGTTCGGCTGCCGAATTTTGCGGCATCGCTAGACATGTTGGGCGGAGGGAGAGGGGGGGGGATGGAGGGGAGGGGGGGGGGGGGGAGGGAGGAGGAAGCTGAGCAAGGAACTGAGGAATCGACGCGTCAACCCTTTAAGCAAAACAGAATCACTTGTGTGAAGTGATTTGGAAACAAAACCCGTTCGTGCGAACCTATACAAGATGGTTTCAAATGAGCGAACAAAGGATAAGAAAATAATCAATGCACATAAAGAAATGGAAAAGGGGTTATTGGGAGCAGTATTACTTTCGAGGTTTCTGTTTTCAATAATTCACAAATGAATGAGTAGCTAGAAAACTGGGTCGGTAGAATAGCGATCGAAGAAAAATCATTTCGCACAAGAGTCGGTCCATAGGCGCAGGCGTTAAATGAAAACGTAAAGATTCTTGATTGCAGCGGATAACAACAGTGTATCAACTTTTCGTATTGTACTGCGCATTGTACTGCGTTGTACCTCGGTACAGAGCAGTACTCCTACTAAAAAAAGTGTAACACCACAATCGATCAATCTCTTAACACTAGCAGAGGAGAGAAGCAATTGAAAAAATTGGGGTAGTTTCCCACAATCAAACTCACGAATCATTTTTATGAAAAAAAGAAAAAAAAAGAATCTTTCGTTAAACATAAAACTTTCAATTTCGATTCTACTTCAAACAGTTTACCAACTGTTTGAAAAATCTCCGACCTAAAAAGTCAAGCGCAACACCTCAACAACATAAACTTTTACGCAAAATTTACATATACTGCTCTCACTTTTCTTCTTTCCGATCACCTCGCGATTATTTTCTCCAATTTTGCAAGCGCATACATGGACCAAAGTCTTGTATAACTATGTAACCCCCCTCTCTCCTCCACAAAATTAGAACAAAAGAAATTGGTGCTTTCCGCATATGTCGGACACACAATATCGCCTAAAAACCATAAAAGACGAGGCAGGTATTTAAACAATTATTTCAACGGATACAGCGTTCAAATGTTCGTTCAATTCAATATAAACATCTCATGGGAATGGCACTGCTTCTCGAAACGAGCAAAGCAAATAACAGAGAAAGGAAGTCACATCATGTGATGGCGTGCGTTTTGCGAAAGCGATAAGGTGAACAGAATTAAAGAAAGAAATTTTAAAAAAAATCAGCTCAGTGGGCGTCCGAAATAAAAAGTATAGCCGCAGGCATACGCTTAAGTGTGCAAACGGGTCCCATAAGTCCCAATTCATTTATGCTTTTCAAAATTTTCTTTCTAAACTACTGTTAGCAAAATGATTTCAACCATTAAACATTGTAAAGAAAATCACTTACACACTATTGTAAGTGATTTTGATTGAATGCCTTTGCAAAATCGTTTGCTGTGCAATCAACAGCTTTTAGTTTCTACATTACGTATGTCCCACTGGTCTGAAACTGTTGCTTCCATGCCATCCATTTCACTCGCACCATACAACTATCTTCGCACCATCAGCGAAACCAACAGACTTGAGGAATCGCCAAACATACGATCATAGCAAAATCCACTTTTTAAATCAAAACCATTGCCACGCCAAATTTTAAAAAAAATTTTTTAAAAAATTGAATCGGCAGTACATTCAAATGGAATTGAACACATAAACGGATATATGTCTGCATGAAATGTTAGAACCGTGCGTGAACTTGCAGCCAATTCGAGACCCTCAAAATATTCAAACCACACCATACCGAGATGAACTAGCAAAACGAACTATTTTTATGGTAGAACTCAAAAAAATAAATATGGCTGAACGACGAAGCAAACTGCGTTCGACGACGAAAACTTCAAAAGCGAACCTATTCAATGGTCGTTTATCTCGGCGGTTAATCATGTTGAATGATCCCAGCAACTTCCTATTGCGCAGCGAAAATTGTTCGCCGATATAAGACAAAAACGGTTCCAGACATTAGTCAATAATTCTCGTATAAGTCGACAAAATAACACTACGCTAACCATAAACTAGAGAATGGAACACCTTACGATACAATGATACAACCGCCACAAAATATTATCATCTTTCATTAGCAGATAAACGTTTTTGTTTAATCTGAGCCAGAACTAACGAAATAAAGCGAAGCCAAGCATTCATGCTTAATTTCGAAAAAGTTATGGGCTTCTCTAATTCCCCAAAATGCGCAAAATCGGAGGCGAACTGGGAACACAAGTCATGAAGAGAACAACACCCCCTCCCCCTCCCCCTTCTCCCTAAGAAAATCAACAAGTAACAAAACAATTCTAGCGCTATGAAAGCAGGACATGATTAAGAGATGAATTTAAAAGCAACCCCAAACCCCCTCAAAGCTGCCCTCTTCTTTCAGTTTACCCTCTCCCCCACCATTAAACTTCCGTCCATCGGGAGGAAAAGTTATGGATATAAAACGTGCGTCTACTAGTTCAATTCAAATCCAGTAAAAATCTGGCATTATTAAAGTGATAATATTCAAAAGCTGTTGTCCCAGAACATGAATTCATTGAACACTGCCATGAAATCAAGCCTTTTCGAATCCAATCTTCTTATTTGCGAAGATTTTCTCCGTCATCAACGCCGCTTTCTGGCTACTCAGATTCACCGTCGAAGACCGAACGTGTGGTGCAACCAACGGTACACCAAACCTGAAACGTCGGCATACAAACTAGCAATGCCACTGCAGCAATTTTTCGGTATAGACTCCCCGTCAATATAGTGAACTGCTACACACTATCACATATATTCCTAATGTATCGCATCTTCGAATTCAGTAGCAGGCTTAATTCGATATAAATTAATACTCCAGTCTTATTAATCGAGCGGCTAACAGTCAGTACAAGATATTAAAACAGTAAGCCCGAGCTCGATTTCCTTTCCAAATTTTTATTAAGAACCTCACCCTTCGGCACATGCCATTATTTGTCGCCGGCTTACTGCTAAGGCATTGTGACGCACGTGATCAGTTCACAGCAATTAACATCCGTGAGGGCCTCAAGACGAATGGAATAAAGTTACCACATAATGCAACGAAAAATACTAGAAATAACGCTTGCACTTAATTGGGAACGAGCGTCTGAGCTCATGCCATGTTCACTGCGATCGGACACTTTCTCTACTTCGCCATATAACCTCTCCAAACGCAAAATATGAGGAAGTTAAAAGTGAAAAAACGTTTTAAAAAATTGCAAATTGATTTTAAAGAAGAAACAGCAAATACCTCTCCTCCAATTTTTCGGTCAAACCAAGGACGGTCTTTTTCACTGATTTGCGGAATGACATCACCAAAACCCGTTCGATCAGAGAGTTGATCCTACCGTAGCTTACGTCCACCCATACGGCCCTTTCCAAGTTAGTTCTTGGCAACGCAGTCCATGGATGATCGCGCTGGTTTTCCGCCTAAATATGCATCCCTTTACACCCACAAAGGTGGACTCGTATCAGTAAAGGAATATATAGAAAAGGCAGGACGAACAGCTGAGTAATTGCAAAAGAGTGATTAAAAACTTAGGAATGATGCTTCAACACCTCAGCTGATGTTGCAAAATTCCAGTCAAAAAACTAACAAATTCAGCAAAGCATTTTTCTTGAAAAGCTCACAAATAGTTTTCAACGCAATCATATACGTTGCTCAAAACTATTAGAGCATGAAAAGCATCAGCAAACACACCTAACACATTCAACCGCAAGATATTATGCATCAAATGATTTTCTCGAATTTCAAGATTGCAAAAAAAATTTTTAAAACGTTTCCACCTCCCCTTTGCCCCCTCCCTCCCTTCCCCCCACAAAAAAAACCTTTATCTAAATGAGAATGTTAAAAATTACCGGTTTATAAACACATCTTTCATGCATATGGAACAACGACGTCCAAGAGATATTGCGCGTATATGTGGTAAGGGTTCGCGTAGAACGATCATAAACGCTCTCTTCGAGTGTAGGTACTATCTGCAAGACGAGCAAACAAACAACACTAGGTTTCTCTCCTCTCTCTCACTGCCCCCCCTTTTTTTAATTATAATTCCGACCTTTCCGTTGTCTTCCCCCCCCCTTTCTACCATTCGCCTTCTTTACTCAAAGTTCTGCTTGCGATACCGGTACTCGTCACTTCCTGTACGCTTGCCTGCCCTCTACAAAACGTATCATTCCGAAGACACAAAAAGGTGTGGAATATTTTTTCAAACGATTAAGAAATCACCCCGTCCCCATCAGAACAGATGTTTATATTCTTTTCAACGACGTCATCGGATGTTCACTTTTTCGAATCACGCGCATGCACTTTTGTAGACCACTTTTAAAACAACACCAAACACCTATCCTATGATGAATGCTATAATGAATCAAAGACTACATTACGAATGGTAGACTGATGATAAAGAAAGAGAAACGGAGAGGAAAAG
This sequence comes from Toxocara canis, assembly GCA_000803305.1. Lineage (NCBI taxonomy): Eukaryota > Metazoa > Nematoda > Chromadorea > Rhabditida > Toxocaridae > Toxocara > Toxocara canis. The sequence goes on along the minus strand of JPKZ01000167.1, from coordinate 236,045 downwards.
GAGAAGAATGAGAGAGAAAGCCAACCGATTAAAACAGATCAAAAATCTGAACATTTCGCTTTGCGCAACACCTAGGGCTTACGTGCACTTCGTCGAATTTTTCTCACTACTAAACTAGCTTATATGAAGTTTTCTAAAATTTACTCGAAATTGGCCATTTTAAAGAGCAAATATTTTGCAACGAATAATCAGGTAGTTACACTATCGCATTGCTCGCACCACTCCAACCTCTGGCCTCAATAAATAAGTAGAGGCGAGATTTTGGTGAAAAGCATAACGAAGATTCGACATCCCTCTTTCCCTTTCCATGTAACACATATTTTCCAACGATTTTGAGCACTCTCAACTCTCCCTTACGCTAAACACCAACAAATGACTCCGGTTTATAACTCCTCACGATGTAGCTTAAATAGGCCGAATACATGCAAATTTTTGAGGTCAAATTTCTAAGCGAACATGCCGTTCGCAGAAAAAACAACTGTGAACAATTGGAATAGCGCGCAGTTTTTACCACAGACTTATCTAAAACAAATCGGCTTCTTCTATACCAAAAAGGAAGAAGCATGGAATCACAACAAAGTCGCATACCTCAACTTGTAATTCCATCCCCACAGACTCTACCATCAGACTAAATAAATAATGCTCATTCATTTTCAATCCTCATTACATTATCAAACGAATGATCACGAAGAGCTCTTTGAATGAAGCATGATTTACAATGAAAGGCGAAAAGACTGCAGAAAAGTAGGCGTTCATAGGTGTACAACTAAAGATAGATGAAATTCAGTGAACAAACAATTCACTAACTTAACAACTTCCATTTTGAGTATTTATCAACAAATTTCGCTCTCATTTGAAAAAGTGTCTATACGAGACTATTGTTTACTTACTGCACCATAAAGCGTCAATCTACTAAATTGTGAAACGAACAATCGCTTAGGATTTTTGCTGTAGCAAAATTCGAAATCGATCAAACCTGTATATTTGTAAGTCTGGCCATCCATCGAGGTGCCGACTTCATAAATGTTGCTCCCTTCTTCACTATTAGTTTCCTTGTCGTGATTTGATTGCCTTCAATCTTAAATAAGAAAAACAGCCTTTGTGGAAGACTTGTATGAGCGATCATACCACCTATAATTTGAATATTCATCATTTGCTAACAGCTCATGAAACCGGTTCGTCTGACCGACACACTCGGTAAACAAAACGCTGTTCAAGCATATCACGCATACCATGGCAAATTATATCTGATATGAATATTGTAGAGTGGTTCACCCCAAAAATGCAATGAAAGTACTACTGCATCCCCAAAATCCTTTATACTTTGAAGAATTAATTACAGAATAAGTCAATTATGCGGTACTATATATTTTTCCACTCATTTAAATTCCATAACAGGTTTGTTTGAGGACTGTCAGATATAGTTTGCGAAGATCTGCAAGATCTTATAACTCTTTAAAATCATTCATTCCTTGTAGGCGTTGAAAGTCATCGTTACCTAAAGCGCACTCTTAGTAAACAGATGGAGCAGTAAAGAACATAAAAATAGATACCTTTCGTTCAATGACATCCTCACTGAGTATGTGCTGTGCTTTCGAGTTAGGATATCGATCCCAAAAGGCAGCAACTACTTGCTCGAATGAGTATGGGAAAATATGTGGCGAACTTTCCCACAAACGCATTGTCCTTTCAGTTTACAAAACGCCTTCTATAACCTTAACGAATCTGTAAATATTAGCGAATAAGCAGTCAAATTACTCTCATATTCAAAACAGCACCATTAACGTTTACTCGCCGACTTTGATCCGATCAGCTTTGATAAAGGGTAGAAGCGATATAATTCATCAAATATTTACAAAAGAAACATAAGGTGTCTATCCGCTACAAGCGGTGGCAATTCTTTTATGAAACAAAACTACTAAGCATGCAAAGGCAACGACAGAAACGAAAAAAACGGGTGCGGCAAATGTGCCCATTATGTTGCTATAATTTTGTCGTTGAACCAGTCGAGAGAGTTTATACAACATTCCGCATACTTCAAGGTGTACGTGAGTGCGATTCTGGCTGCTTGAATTATTCCAGTCATAGAGACTGCCGAAACAATCTCAGCTGCACAGATGCGCACCTCAGACAGGAATTAAAAGTGATGAAAAAAGTGGTTATGTGCGACATCCTTTGCTACAACCGAAAATGAATTTAGCGACCAAGAGAAAATTTAGTCACTAGAACTGCACACAGGTTACGTACAGAAACGCTGGCGATAACAGAGAGAGAGCATTTGAAATTATCCAGCAAAGAGGGTGAATGCTGTCGTCGAACTCATTCTCCACATTTGCAGTGCCTTAAGAAGGGGTTGAAGATTAGAAGCTAACAATCATTTCACACAACAAAAATTCCAACTAAATCTTTTTTTTTAATGAAAAGATTTTAAATCACAAAACTAAACTTACACGTGGGATGGCTGGGTCTTAAGGAAGCGCGTAGCAAAAGCGGCCGTACAACAATAGCAAAACGGAAACGCAAAAGGCCTACGCGTTAGAGGAGAAGCAGCCGCTAGGATGCTCTCAGCTTAATACCTTGATCAGCTCACTGCAGATCACAGCCGTACAACCAACAGCAACGTGCCCGACCAATTTCTTCACAGCAGGCCAAAAATCACCACCTATTAAGACGCGTATCACGTTGTTGAATCACGTGTGCATATACATCACCATCATTCTGCAAATCGCTCTACCACCTTACTCCTCACCACTTTCACATTACACTTCAGTCAAATCGGTCCCGCAATCCAACCAACTTCAATGAATAAAACTAAATATTAGTCACTTAACAAATTTTCTTTCCATGCATAATTTGTTATCACGAGTAACACCGTAACGCATTGAACAGCAAGGGCTTGCATCTTGAGTCTCTCTTTGAACTTAGCAGCGTTATAATTAGCTTCTCAGGAGTAGTTTAGCCCGTTTCCAGACCAACGTGATAACAATTCTGAGTTCTGGTAGTTAGGATTCCCAGTTTGCTACGATCAGCAAAAAAGGCCTTTGTCCATTTTTGCACGCACAGTAGCTCCTGGTTTATAATAACTTTATTTCTTATGTAGAAAATAAATGCAAATATCCCATTGTATTCGACATTTATTTTATTTTGTAGGCGAAATATTTTTTTAAGGACAACAGAAACTATATGGAACGTAGCGATCAATGGCGTTGATCAGCTGATCGCTTTTGCTGCAATCCTCGATGTCCTAGACATGCCGTTTGGCTGCCTAAGAGTTCCCGTTTCAATTTCCATTTACAGTGCAATAAGGCACTCTAATAAAACACTCTTAGATCCCCTCTTACCCAATCCGAACTTGATTCCAAAAATTCCAGAAGACAGCGATGAACATTGAAGATGAGCCTTTGAACAGCCTTTACCTCTCATCGACCGATCTGAAGTCTAACTTATGTCCGCCTTCCAGTTGTAGAGTACGTGCAGCAGAATGACTTTACTTCTTAAACTATTCCTTGTATAGGTCTTCTTGTACGCAAATTCATTGATATCTTTGCATTATCTCCAATGTGTTATCTTCTAGAGTTATTGTGTTGTGTAGAATAACACGACACGATTATAACAGAAAGACGTTCCAATGATATCGAGTCGTTAAAATAAGTGGTACAAGGCATTTCAAGTATAGATACAAAGAGCACAAGTGAAGAGAACAACACCAGGAAATCGCCGCTTTTTGCACTGGAGACGAGAGTAAACGTTCATATGCAAAATATAATAAGCAGAAAATGTTCAGCGCAGAAAATTTTGCTTATATGCATCTCTAAGCTTTCTAAACCTACTCAAAAGTATAACTATATCTACATACTGAAACAACTATGGCTGTACTATACCTATACATAACTACATCTATATACCGAATTAACCATGGCTGTAACTATTCCTATATATGACTATATCTATGTGCTGAGATAAATATGGCCATACTATACCTGTATATAACTATATCGATATACTGAAATAACTATCGCTATGATTATATCTGTATACGAAAGAAATATTATGTGCGCCTTCAGCAAACAGTAGTTCAGATAAATTTATAACGTGAAACTGTATTATGAGCTTATGAAGTGTTGCGGTCGTCTTACGGAAAGCGCAACAGAAAAACGATCTATGCACAAAATTAACTTCTAACAAAGAAATGTGTTATTTCCACATGTTATTATTTAAAAAAAAATTCTCTCTTATATCTCTCTCATGTGTTATGCTTCCAAGCTCAACGATTCTTTCAGCGAGATACCACGGATTTCAGAAAGTTTAAGTACAAATTTCTATCTCTTTGTAATTTTTTTTTTTGTGAACACTCTATCTACTCATATCGCCTTAAAAAATTTCAATGAATTCCGCGAAAAAAAAGGTTATGACGATAATTCATCCTCTTATAATAAAAGTTTCGCACGAATATGAGTAGATAGACTCGCGTTCTTTCAGTTCTTGCCAACTTAGAATTTTTCTTACCTGATATGTCGGCCAAGCATTTTACCATATAAGAGCTCCTTGCCACGGCTAATGCACAAAAGACTTCATGCAGTTTTTCTTGTGTCCCACACTTTTCTTTCTTGTGTTTCACATTGCGTGCTTTTTATTTCACACTTGTTATTCAGGTTCTTTTCATTGCTAGCTGCTACATTTGAAGTACGAACGATATGAGACAAAAGGTTAGTTTTTGATCAACGGTATATGACTATTGGCAGCAATGATTTAAAAACGACCATTATTAAATTATCGTTCTCAATAGTCATAATGCCGGTCAAATAGTCATATTTGCTAGTCATTGTCATCTTGCTGGCCGAAAAAATTGTTATATTGCCGGTCAAATAATATGTCGGCCAAGCATTTTACCATATAAGAGCTCCTTGCCACGGCTAATGCACAAAAGGCTTCATGCAGTTTTTCTTGTGTTCCACACTTTTCTTTCTTGTGTTTCACATTGCGTGCTTTTTATTTCACACTTGTTATTCAGGTTCTTTTCATTGCTAGCTGCTACATTTGAAGTACGAACGATATGAGACAAAAGGTTAGTTTTTGATCAACGGTATATGACTATTGGCAGCAATGATTTAAAAACGACCATTATTAAATTATCGTTCTCAATAGTCATAATGCTGGTCAAATAGTCATATTTGCTAGTCATTGTCATCTTGCTGGCCAAAAAAATTGTTATATTGCCGGTCAAAAAGCTGCTTGATCGCGCAACGCTATATTCGATATGCACATTTCGAACAGTTGCATCGTTTATCGCTATAATGCGATGATGCGCAACGAAAGATTTTTTTCGCGGTCTGGTTCTTTATACTCGTTGCATACATAAAACTGGCAGTGCCTTAGGCAATGGAAGCCATTGTGAGCGCTTATTATATCATCTCCAATCAATTCGAGAAGACTGTTTTTAGCGTGGAATGTTGAAATTTTTGCTAAAAATTTTTGAAGTGCCATAAATTTTTCGCCAATTTCATACGTTTATGACCATCCATTTTCCAACGACCGTTACTGCGAAAATTTTCTTCTATATGCACCACTGAGAAAACCAGTGCAACAGAGTTTTCGCCTTTTTCCAAATGTATTTTTTCTCTTTTATATTTATTTTCCTTCTATTTTTGCATCTTTCAATTTGCTCTTCAAGAATACAGCTTCTAATAAATGAATGATTGTTTCGCAGTTAACGAATGGTTAAATAAAATATATATTTCATATCATATGAATAAAATATTATCGCTGCATAAGATAAACAAAACTGGAAAAACATGAAAATCACATTTACTACTTTTACACTAGTTTGGTTGTTTCCCTTTGTTTTGATTACCTTATTGCATCGTTTCATGCATTGTAGTTAAAGTAACTAGTTATTTGCTAAGAACAGGTTACTTTTCTAATTACTATTAATTATCGCATAGATCACTGCATGTTTACAGAAGCACATATCATCACAAATAGACACTAGTTTATAACATGAGCTTCTTTTGATAGTTTGAGAATCGATTCATTCATGTGATGTCCATTCCTCTTTTTTTTTGCTGCTATTACATCTAATTATTATTGACATTTATTGCTCGTTTTGGCAAATTTACGCTTACAAAAGGCATTATTTATTGCCGCATTTTATTTGTCCGTTCTTTCGGGTAATCTCACTTCATGAAGCACTGAATAAATAAATTTCGGCCGAAATCCTGACCACATAATTTGTTTAAGAATTTCGTTGTTTTTTACGAAAGACTGGATAACATTTTCCATCGACGGGGTCATAGAAAATGAATCGCTAGCGGAAGAATGGAGTCGCCAAAGCGATTATTATGCCGACTGCTTGGCCAGCAGGGATTCGCTGAAAGTTTTTTCAATGGCGAAACCATATTTTAAGGAAAAGCAAGAAATTTTCACAAACATCGGTAAAAATCACTTAGTTTATAGAAATCTTAGTAGCTGTGCGCAGATATGGAGGCTTTGGAATACGTCCCCCTCCGCCCACCATTCACCCCTCACACCCTTCCCCTAACTTCCTCTCGATATGCGCGTATCTCTTCGTTGTGCGTTTTTATAACATTTTCCAAAGCTCTATTCATAACGTATTGTTAAATGTGATTTTACTGATCGAAGTGTTTTTGTATCCACTCGAATATAACCCACCGGACT
>JPKZ01000167.1:195307-223079 GCA_000803305.1 Toxocara canis | reverse complement strand
GGGGAATGAGTGGTTCAAAAACGCTTTTATAATATCCTATTTATCGTTTTGCTTCGCATGTGTAAGATGCTTGTTTGTTCTGCTACCATATAGATTCACATGAAACTCGGAAGAGACTTGTAAATTTGAAAAGATTTGTCAAGCGGGGTTGGGAAGGGGGGGGGGGGGGGGGGGGGGGGAACGGTAATGTCCACACAAGCTCCTTCTCTTCGAATTTACTGTGTTGCCTTAGAAACGCTAATTTATGCGGAATTTTTTAAAATTCAATCTTTCTCTGAATTCAGTCTTACATATATGTGTAGTCACATCGTATCCAATCGTCTTATTAAATGAGGTCTCCTTGGCAAGCCGAAATACTATAGCCTTAGAGTGATGACTTCGGGGATTTCCCGTATTTCAACGTACCCATTAAAGCGAAATATTTATGGAAGCCTTCTGCTACGCATGCAATTAATTTTTCGACTTACACTTTATTTCGACATTACCTTGCTTATAAAACGAATCTAAGAGATGCTAGCGGGGTGGAGGGGAGGTGGGGAAAGGGTATGGGAGACGATGGGGGAAAGGATGGAGAGGGGAAGTGAAGACTCGTTGTTATGATGCATTATTACTTTTTTTGTAGATTGTCGAGGCAGTTCATCCTACATTTATCTTGCTACCATCAACATACATGCTCATTTTGTTCTTCCCACTCGTTCTAATCAATTTTTTAAAATCATTACGGATGATCGCCGCGTTCAGCTTGGTTGCCAACATACTTATGTTCATCTCATTCGCAATTATTTTTCAGGTGAAGTTCTTTTCTTTAACGTTTTCTTGCGGTAAGCCCAGTATGGAGCGGATCTGTCCGTCTTTATCCTTTATATACGCATATATGTATGGAATTTTATTAGTCTGCTGAGTAAGAGAGATCCTTCTTTTGCAGTATGTCTGTTTATTTATAAGGGAAGGCATTGAACGCCCTATTTGGATGTATGCCTGAATAAATGTAAGTACTTGTTTGTACTTACCATATTCTATCGAATAGATCCCTTAGAGATTGTTTTTTTTTTGTGAGTTCTCAAGAGTTTTTACTATCTCACCTGCACTGTCTACAGTAGTATCTATCAAAGAATTTTGAGCGCGTTTTTGAAATGAAGATATTAGTCAGTGCTAAAATACTATTAAAGGAATATGTGTGCAATCACTACTTGCTATAAATCATAAAAGTAATTTCAGGATTTCATACGCGCTGAGCATTTTATCGATGAACTTCCCTCAATAAGCAGCTTCGATGGAATCGTAAAGGGAGCTGGCTCAATTTTATACGCATTTGAAGGGCAAGCAATTGTAAGATACCGCTTTCATGACGGTTTGCATAGAATAGTTGGTATCATTTCTGCAATATTTCTCACTTCTCACGCTAATTTTATTCATTTAGCAAAACAAAAACCCGTTCGAAGTCGCACAGAAATCGAAACATGTAAAATTTAGTAAGCAAGTTTGTTGCTCAGTAGCGCCATTACCAGCTAAGCTATCATCAGTGATAAGCAATTACTGATTGAGTGATGGCACGTTGAGTGAGCTGAGGAGATGAGGTGAAGGGGTGAATTGGTGTCGATGGGAAGGGAGAAAAAATTGTGCGTTGAACGCGTTTAGATCTTTCTAAAACCTGCGGGTTCTTAACGAAAAATTTTTGAACGAATTTTATGACAAAATTTCTCATTAATGATAGTCCTTTTCCTCACACTTTTTCGACACCACACCCGATCGATTATTGGCATTGTCTTCACACACACAAAAAAAATCACGCAACCCTCATCATCTGCTTGGTGCTAAAGAGTTATGCGAGTAGTCCTTGAGTTACGATCGAGATGCGTTAAAACAGCCGCTGCATCGTAACTTGAAAATATCGTGAGTCGGAAACTGGCCTGGCCTACCCACGATCCTCATAGAATATTAATCAACGTGTAGTAGTACTGTCTAGTGCCATCCCACAAGGCGAGAGATGTGTGCATCCCTGCATCGTTCCCAATGTATCGTACCGCATACGTTGTTGCGTTTTACCTTCCGCGAAACTTAAAATATTTTTACAATTTTGCCGTATCAGTATCGTTATCGTGAGATCGAAATATTGTAACCTAAACAAACATCAGAACTCGGGAAGCATCTGTAGTCAATATGCGCAGCGAAAACTCTTCGTCTTTCTACTCACTTCTACCCTCTTCAGCCTGTGAGCCTTGCCAGTCTTTATCCATTTTCGCTTCTATTTTAATGCAAATTTTGCAAATATTCGTTTTGAAAATCATCTTATAAAAAATCAAGAAATTTTTTCGTTATCAGTTATTTTCTTCCCCTTACAAAAACTCTACCCTTCTCATATGTTCGAATCACCTTAATCACCTTGATCCGACTCGCTCTGGCCGCATTCTCCAACCGCGCCAGTCGACTTCGCTCCAACTCTTCTGGTCCTGTGCACGCTGCATCCACCGCTGACCAAACAGCTTCACCATCGGGTCGGCCCACCTCGTTTTTGGCCTACCCCGAGGCCTCTTCCAGTCAAGCAGGTCCCAACATGTGAGCCGAGAGGTCCATCTATTGTCTCTTATACGTGCCACATGACCGACCCATTCTCGTTTACGTTTATACATTTCGTGGACGAAATTAGTGAAACTAGTACGTCGCCGAATTTCATCAGAAGTAACAAAATCTCGAATTGATATTTAACATATTCTGCGTTCCATTGACCTCTGCGTTACACTTAGCTTATCCTCAACAGCTTTGGTTATCGACCAACACTTGGCACCGATAATAGTTATTCATAATAGTTATACAACAATGCGGTCACTGTAGTTGAATTATTTCATCCATCGAAATATTGTAACCTAAACAAACATCAGAACTCGGGAAGCATCTGTAGTCAATATGCGCAGCGAAAACTCTTCGTCTTTCTACTCACTTCTACCCTCTTCAGCCTGTGAGCCTTGCCAGTCTGTATCCATTTTCGCTTCTATTTTAATGCAAATTTTGCAAATATTCGTTTTGAAAATCATCTTATAAAAAATCAAAAAATTTTTTCGTTATCAGTTATTTTCTTCCCCTTACAAAAACTCTACCCTTCTCATATGTTCGAATCACCTTAATCACCTTGATCCGACTCGCTCTCGCCGCATTCTCCAACCGCGCAAGTCGACTTCGCTCCAACTCTTCTGGTCCTGTGCACGCTGCATCCACCGCTGACCAAACAGCTTCACCATCGGGTCGGCCCACCTCGTTTTTGGCCTACCGCGAGGCCTCTTCCAGTCAAGCAGGTCCCAACATGTGAGCCGAGAGGTCCATCTATTGTCTCTTATACGTGCCACATGACCGACCCATTCTCGTTTACGTTTATACATTTCGTGGACGAAATTAGTGAAACTAGTACGTCGCCGAATTTCATCAGAAGTAACAAAATCTCGAATTGATATTTAACATATTCTGCGTTCCATTGACCTCTGCGTTACACTTAGCTTTTCCTCAACAGCTTTGGTTATCGATCAACACTTGGCACAGATAATAGTTATTCATAATAGTTATACAACAATGCGGTCACTGTAGTTGAATTATTTCATCCATTCATTCATATGTCCGAATGCATTTGCTTTATTCCAACTTCATGTGCGAGGCGAAAGAGATCATTCGTAAAAGTTGTGTTTTTCTCATAAAAATTTTTTAAAAGTATAAATGAGGAACAGAAACTTTTTAAAGGAATACTCATGGAACACACAGCTTATTTTAGGTTCTTCCGATGGAGAATGGTATGAAATATCCGAAAGACATGTTGGGTGCAACAGGTGTTCTTTCAACTGGTATGTCAATAGTGACTGCTGTTTATGCGGCTTCCGGATTTTTCGGATATATCACTTACGGTGAAAATGTTAAGGGCAGCATAACACTAAATCTACCTTCAACTATGTAAGTATACTCGGCTACTTGTTTCATTTTGGTTCCTACCAGTACTAAAAGAGTTCTAGTACAGGTGAGAGTATAACTAAAAATAATAGAGGTAGAAGGTGTGGCAGGTAGAAGGTGTGGCAATGTGAAACTTTTATCAATGAAGCCTTGCATATATGATGTAACGCTAAGTTTTATTCCATTACTAAAAGCAAATACGATTAGTGTACTTTCTGATTCAGTTTTATCATCGCTGATTTGCTTGATTAAGTTGAATTGTCGATTACAGGTCATATTCATTCGTAAAAGGAATCTTCATTTTGGTCGTCTACGTAGGATTTGTTATTCAACAATACGTTATTGTCGATATGTTATGGCCGGCTATCAAAAAGAATCTTAAAAAGAATACAAGTGTGAAATTGATTGCTATAAGTGATTGTGTTTTCAGAACATTGTTAGTAACAATTGCAAGTAAGTTCATTACTTTTGATAATTCTTTTATCGATTCGCTATAAGTCAATCGTTTTTGCCAAAAAAATTCAGAATCCTTCGTTCTGAATAGAATGAACATAGAGTTCGATAGTCATTCTGATTAGCTTTATTCATAAGCCGCATATTACAAATTTGGTGCATTCTCCTTGCATCCATCAAGAAATCAATTTGGAAATTATCATAATTGTAAAGTACGAAATGAGTGCAGTAAAATTTCGTTCGTGCAATCATTTCGGCAATCATATCATACGTATAAGACGCTGAGACGTAATGAGGACAATTCGTGCATACTGTAATTGAGCTTCATAAACTCCAAATGCAATTCAAATCGCTCACATATCTACAAAAAGAATCATTTCCTAAAACAGTTTACAGGATTGTTTTCTTACTCATAACTGCATAAAATTAGTTTTCATTTTCTTTCAAGAACATAAAATTGCTTTCGAGAAATTCAGGCTTTTTTAATTAATTACTTCCAGTGTTTATTGCCTTAACAATTCCTCGTCTCGAAAGGATTATTCCGCTAGTTGGTATTGGTTCCGGTATGCTATTGGCATTCGTAATTCCATCTGTACTCGATACAGCCACTTTTATGCCTCAAATGATTGAAAAGCGATCATCCAAATGGAGAATATTTGCTAGATTATTGCAAAATATTCTACTTATTGTTCTCGGCTTATTTGGTTTGATCGCCGGCTTACGATCAAATATAGTTGCTATCATTAGCGGCAACAACTGACAAATAATTTAGGTGAAATTTTTTCCGGTACGAGTAGTGTTCACGAAAAGAATAAAATTTACCACATAAGTGAAGCAGTTATCAACAGAAATGGCCTATCAATAGGTACCTGCTCTTTCAGCTTACATTTTAAAAGTTCAATGCCATTACTTTTTTCAGGCTTAATTATTTTATGAAAAAAGGAATGAGCGAATGTACAAAGATTGATAAGCTAGAAATGTGTTACTATTTTGCTTTATGAATCTTTCTCATACGATAGTTGGTAACCTCAATTAAAAGCACTTTCGAGTGACAACATTATAAGAGCCATTTGTATTTCGATTATGGAGTGAAAGAGTGTAATTCGATATAAGAAAATTGTTCGTAAATATATAACAGAAACATTTGTTCAAAAGCTAGAAGAAATTGCGGCGATAAAGAATTGAATTGAAGTGATAATTTTAAAAGCAGCAACCATCTTTGTAAAATAGTGAAGATTTCGGCATTTCAGAGTGTTTCTTCAGTGAAAAATTTTAATGTTTTCAAAAAAACGTTCCAAATGAAATTGAATTTCTATATACTTAAAAAATTAAAGTTAGAATTAAATCAACTTTACGTTTAGAATATTTCGATCGTAAAGCGCTTTTAACAATAGTGACTCAAACTTTTAGAAATAAAATTTTCGAGTTTTATATTTTGTGATGGAGTATATTTGAGTAGAAGGACAAGTGTTGCAAATGCTTGAAAAAAAAAAACGTAGTGAGAATTCTATAAATTGGTGCACAATCATCTTTTAAAAAAAATTTGTGAATAATCGTAACGTTTACGATAGCGAATATGCGCGTCCATATCTCTCGTCTATTTTTGAAGAGAGAGCAATTTATTTGTACGTTGAAGGTACGAATTGGGACGATGAAGTGAACGAGCAACAGAGAAGAGCAAAAAGCGGGTAACTTATCGATATCAGACAACTAATGAAAAAAATCATCGATCGGCTAGAAGCGTTTTAAATTTTCGATCGCAAAACAACAAAATCGTATAGTTATGGAATAAAATGGAAAAAAAATGGAAAATTTCTAATATTTTGATGTTTTTACGATGGAAAACATTTAGTTAAATTATTTAAATATGCGTATTTTTCGTTGCTAATAAATTTTTGAAAGTATATAAGAAACGTAGACTGTCCTCTGTCGAAATATTCAGCGAAATTGTCACTATATACGAGTATCGTTTATTCAATGTATAAAACTTATGATCGATAATAGTTAACAATAGTTGTATCGTCTTCACTATTATTTCTTTTTTATACTCATACATCATGACATTGCACTCCATGCATTAAAGGTATGTTGAATAATATTGCTTTAGTCATCACACCTTTGTCGATAGTAGTGGCACTTTCGTCGACTGTAATATGTTTGTTTCACTGTATATAGTTTGTCAATCTATAACTTGCGTAATAAAAACAACAACACTCCAAAACTACCTTCAACTTCTTGGCTTTGCCTATGCAATTCTGATAGTCACGCTTGGAATTGCACCTTCATCCTCAAGCTGATTCAGTACTCGAGCTCGTGCTTATAATTGTTTGTCAGTGAATTGCTGAAAAGATGTCACATTTGTGATCACAGTGATCGTGGTGATCGTGGTGCGTTTGCTGCATTTAACAATTTGAATGAAACAAGATCAACGTATGGTTAATTTCTTTGTTTTGAATTGCTATATAATCCCCCTTTTGCTGCCCATCACTTTTTCTCCCCTCTTTTGCTGCCCCTCACATTTTCTCCCACCTTTCACTGCCGCTCACTTTTCCTCCCCCTTTTGCTGCCCCTTATCTGTCCTCCCCCTTTTTCATACCACATTCTCCTGCTTATTCTTCATTCAGATGCATCGTTTTCTTAGTTCGATTTCTAAATGCTCCAATCGAATGTCTATCTCGTTTTGTCTTTTGTTTTTATGTTATTTTAAATGGTTGGAATAGGAAATTGCCGAATTGTACTCTGTTCCACATTCTATCCTTTATTCTTTTGTACTTAGCTACTTTTCATGAAGAATTCGAAAAATCTATTGGCTAAAAAAGGATACAATAAAAAATAACAATAAAAATTGCTCATTTAATATTTTTGCATTATTCCAATGGTGCGCATTCGCAAACGTTTCTGTCATTGTGTAAAATATAAAATTGTAGCACTCATACAATTACACTCGCAACACAGGTATTTGATATTATTGTTGAGGAACGCTAACTGTGTAATGTGGACTCGTTTGTTCAACTTCTCAATACTTTGCGCCCACAATTAAGAACCGGCAATGGATATTGATTGCAATTTGGCCAAAACTCACATACACCAAAGTGTCAAATGAACAACAATATTCGGTGTTCCACAAATGGAGCGCGCATAATTCGAAAATTTGAACACAAATTGCCAAAAGCACATAGTTGGGCTTTCTAAGCCAAATTAAGACGTGAAAAGTATAATAGTTATATAGTAAGCGCAAGTTTCTTCAATCTTATTGCAAATATTATTCAACGATTACAAGTTGGAGCTGATATTATTGGTAGCTCTAGCTCGATCTGATTGTTGGAGCAGTGCAAAAACGATGTTCCGAAATACGCGCGGTGAGGAAAGAGTGGATCCGAATGAGAGTGTACGACCGAATCGTTTTCAACAAATTTCTAAAATCGCGCTTAAGCGACAAAATGGAATCAGGTAAGTTGGCAACTTAAGCACACAATCCATAAATGATTGCTTTTTCTAGCTTAAAGGCCTAATATTGTGCTATTCGATTCAACAAACGGCTAAACTGAAGAGGGATATATACATGAAGTTAAGCGAGGAGATGACACACAGGTGGTATAACAGTTTTGCGATTAAGAACACTAATTAAAGCGGTTGTAGTCCTCATTGTTCCATGTGATTTTCGTTTCTGAGTGCATCATCGCCCACCGCAAAATACTTCAACGACTCGAGGTACAAAATAGTACATTCTGGTATTACTACATGCCGCTCATAAATTTGAGATACGGTAGAATAGACTTCGATATTGCCACATACCTGTCATTGCTAGGTATCAGTCATCGTCACAATCCGGTCATGGCCACATACCATTCATAAGTTCATTGGCAAAGTAGACCCCGGCATTGCCATATACCGGTCATAAACAATTGTTATCTGCAAATTCTCATATCCGCCTATTATTTTTCTCAATGTGCGTTCGCCTTGTGCGATCTCGTAGAAGACCTCTGCCGGTTCTTTGTTCCACTGATCTCGCAATCTAGAAACATGTTTCAACCCTTTTTTTAACAGTTGTAATTAATCACAAGAAAGAGCACGAATCGCTCATCTTTTTTTTTTTATTGCAGTGCAACAGGGGCATTACTGAATTTTGTGAAAGGTATGCTTGGACCGGGATTTCTTTCACTTCCGTTGGCATTCAAACAAGCTGGTTTATGGGTAAATTTTTACTTCTTAAAACATTTCTCTATTTTTGTTTATAAAGTAATACAGTAACCGACGTGCTATCTTCTTGGCACAGCTTCAACCTCAAATATACCCCATTCTGCCGTGGGTATTGTGATGGGAATAGTCCTAATCCTCAATAAGGCACTTATTCATCCTACTTCTAGCGTTTCGTCATCAAACATTTTTCTGTTTGTGAACAATTTCTACGATACAAATGCTATTCACCAAAGGTGGAGAAGAAGTAGTTGGCTCTTCGACGCCATCCTCTACTCGAGGTCACACCTTAGAATGCTCTAAATTTCACATTCTCAGAGGCCTCTCGATACTCAGAAGAACACGGCGTTGCCTATAGCGCATATTTGTGCCTAGTTAATGCGCAACAAACGACTTTCACAAATTACTATGCCCTGCGAAAAAAAAAATTAGGGTTAAAAAGAAGCTACTCGTTGATTCTAATAGTATTAAAATATTTTTGACATTGTCAATTATAACTGCGTAAAGTGGTCACAAGATTGCAGACAGCTTTCGCGATAGTCTTCGTATTTGGTTTCCTTAACAATTTTTGTATGCTACAACTTGTTCACGCTTCTCAGTATCTATGCTCTTTGTGAGTTTCATTACTTGTTCTTTTCATTTCTTCAAACTATGACTCTCTCGACTCTCATTTAGCTCAGTACAAGTAAGGTATAGGCTTCATAACTCACAATATACAGAAAAAAATCTTTCGCCTTTCTTGTACTAACAAAGATGACAGCCAAAAGTGGCTACTAATCAAGGTTTCAGGAAAAGCAACATAAAAAATAAAATACATCTCAAGCGAAGGGGGAAAGGGGGCTGGAAGTGGGTGGAAAGAAAGATATAAATTAGTCATATCAATACATACAACCTTCTACAGATTACACAATTTCACTGCTGACCAATGTACGACTGGGATTCTTACGGAAGTAGCAAAACACCAAAGAACTTCTTCGTTCCATCTATACCTGCTTCATACGTAGAACGCATTAACCATTAGGTTAATTAATAGATAAGGTGTTAATTAATAGATAAGGTGTTAATTAATAGATATTCGATCAAGAAGTAAAATTTCCTAAAATATTGTGCAAAACTCTATTGTATGTTTTGGAGTGGAAGATTTTTTAGAACAATTTTGTTCCGAATATATTCCAAAGGAAGGAAGAGCCAAATTGTAAGGTGTTTCCGATTGTGTAAGCCAAAAGCTATCTATTCATGCTTTAGTTGTGTCGCTTTCAGGAACGGGTACTCCGAATTACGGTATGGTGATGTGGCCTATGAGGCGTGCTCGAATAGCTTTGTTTGGTTGCAATCATGGAATAGAGCCTTAAAGTGATGAGCTTTTCAACGTTATCTGTTGATCATATCAATCCGTATCATACCTTTATCATCATCCAAACCAGTTCAACATTAAATAATACGAATGCTATTTTAATAGTTCACAAAATTCAATCAATTCGGCCTTATTCAGAACAATCGATTCGCGAAAATTCCAGATGTTTGAAAACTAGTTTGAAGATTTTCTAGCGAATTGGCGATCAAATGGAATATATCCAACAGACTTAGAAGTTTTTCAATTTTCAGATGATTTTTTTTTTCATGAATAAACTCAGTCTCGCTTCTAAATCATTTCACTTTCTTTAAACTTACTGCCTTTAATCCCACCTATCAAAGGAAAAGAAATCCACCGATCAGCAATTTCTAATATTTCGGCGGGGGCGCAGCTGCATGTTAGTTTATTTGATCCGAACGCGCTGTGTCTTCCTATAAGCTCTCTAGTGGTAACACTGATTATGTTGTGCAAATAATGCAACGATCATACCACCCTTAAGTTAGCGGAATTGGGCCGCGAATTTTAAGCGCTTTTTAACGATGAGTCTAAAAAAACAACAACACTCCAAAACTACCTTCAACTTCTTGGCTTTGCCTATGCAATTATTTTTTTTTCATGAATAAACTCAGTCTCGCTTCTAAATCATTTCACTTTCTTTAAACTTACTGCCTTTAAACAAGCCAATCGACTTTATCGGATGAAAATAAAAAGTAAATTATTAGCATGATTGATGGGTCCGAGATAGGAGTCTATCGACACCAACAAGATATAACGGTAAGCCGTCATACCTTAAGATTTGAGCTACGTGAACTGAGCCGAATCCTGGAACTACCAACTGTTCAATCATTCTTGTGCGCAGCTAAGTGCTCACCGTGAAATTTCGAAGAAATCGTAAACGAGTCTTAGCGTTTTTGCAGTATTGCAGCATTGTAAAAAAGCATATCGTGTTTGTTGCTCGGCACAATTTGCAGCTTAGTATTTCATGTGATTTCAATCATTGAAATGTTCACAAATACCGCTTGTTAATCCTTAAATCTGTGGCTCGGTAATCCTGAAAATCCTGGAATTATGAGCTCAACTATGCCGATGGGGATATGGGGTATGAATAATGAAAGATTAGAGGTGGCTTACATATAGCTAGCAAGAGAATTGATTATAGCATATATCTTTTCTTGAGATACTTTAACACGTTTACTTTATTATTCAAAATAACGAAATGGATCTCATTTCAGAATATTCACGAACGCAATGCTCGTATTGCTTCAGATGGGTGTTTGTTGTGTTTCCTATGTATTTATTGCTGCTCATCTGCAACAGGTTTTGCATTTAAGGAATTCAGTGCAAAAATATTCTAGCCACTTGCATTCCATCCGTTTCTTTCGTCAAGGTCTGCCTGGTACTGTAGCCTACCGTATAGTCTGAAATAGGCCTTCCCTGTAGCCTACCGTATAGCCTCTCTCTCTACTGTAGCCTACCGTATAACCTCTCCCTAAAAAAAGCATCTTCCCAATAATCGTATTTGTGCCTATGCTGTTCAAAACACAGCTGTATTGGCCAAGATTGGTAAAGTTTGCTAAAGAGGAAATTTTTTTGTACGGTACGACTGATGTTTTTTTTCAATCGATTAGTAATTTACACTTTGTAAAGCGCGCCGTGGTGACACCATGTCTATGTATGTATTGCGTATGTCTGTCTGTTTGATCGGTAGTTTCAGCTCGAAAGTCCTCCTCTAAAGTCAGAGCAAAAAATGTGGTGATGATCTACACCTTTAGATCGGCCTCGTATAGCCCATTTCAAACTGAATCACTGACCGCAGGAAGGTTGCAGGGACAAAAAGTTTGCGCGAATTTTGTAGCTCACTGGGCTACTGAAGGACTGTTCTTTAGCAAAGTACATATACGTGCGGCAATCAGATCGCATAAAATGTGGCATTCGACCTTTTGCGAACACCTTCTGGAACCGGCTGGTTTGATGAGCGTCTTGCCAAAGTGCATATCGCCGTCTAGCAAGTATTTTTACTTCCTCAGCCTAGATTCATAGGTTATTTGTCAGAACCGATGATTCCTCTGACCTACTTCCTGTTATGGATGATAGTACAAGATGACTACAGCAATCATAAGATTGCAACTACTGGAAGATGCCCGTAATTATAAAAGTTTTTCAAAACTCATCTCCTGGCTTGAAATGAGAAAATTTCCCTCACATAGCGATAACTCCTCGATAGCGCCTAAAGTAGAATTAAAAATCTCTTAAGTGTCATGCCCTGTTTTTGAGATTGTAAATGTAAAGCAGTTGCCATAAACTTCTTCAAACAATAGACCGCATAAGACTTAAACTTACGCTTGCGCTTATTTCAATTCAGTTTAGATTATCGAAGCTGTTGATCCTGAGAGGAGTTTGACGAAAGCAACCTGTATGCTTGCAATATATGTGCCTCTTGCAGCTATAAGTTGCATCAAAACGATGCGTACTATCGTTATTCTTAGCGTCATTGGAAACATTTTAATGCTCACATCATTCGTTATTATTCTTACGGTACATTTTGAGATTGTGAAGGTTTTTCTCGCTTGCTTTTCCTTAGTTAAGTTTCCGTTCCCTTAAAGCAACTCTCCCAAGTTTGATGAATGCAATTTTGATAATTTGGAATTTATTTGTTTCTTGCTTATGCGGAGGCGAGTAATTTTTGTGCCTATGAAATGAGCATCGATGAGTAAGATTACTAAGTGACTTTTTGTTTTCATGGTGAGTAATTCCAGCAGATACTACTGGATCAGCGTGGTTCAGGTTGGTCAACGAGAGTATCTGTTAGTCCAACTATAGTGTCTAAATTTATGCAGTCATTATTTGTATTGCTTTACACAATAGCAACCTCAATCGAAACTCAAAACTTGTAATTAAACATTAATCACTTGATGGCATTGCACATACTGTGCAAAGTATCGATTCGAAAACATAGGAGACGTTTCATATATTCATAAATATAACGGTTTTGATTTGCTGCGGTTGGTCCGATCTGTCGCTTATAGTTTTTTCGAGCTAGCCATCACAATGCATCTTATCACACGAGCATGAGATTGGCAGGAAATCTGCAAAATACTACTCGCTATTTCGTTTATGAGTAATAGACTCGTAATCATGTTCCGTTGTCTTCAGGAGCTGATCACAGCACCTCATGTTACATCCGAGTTACCATGGATCACCAACTTTAATGGGATCATTTCTGCTGCTGGATCAATTCTATATTCTTTTGAAGGTCAAGCAATGGTAAGTGATCATATCTTATATTTACAAATAAAACAGCAAACCCTTCTGCCTGACTCACTCTCAGTCTTCATCATAGCCATTTGCATTTGTGCAGATTTAAAAGCTGATTTTTCCACAAAATATGTTTTAAGTATTTCTGACATGCAATCCAATATCATTGGAAACGGCCATTGTCCACTATGTGTTCGTGTTCTGCCAAATAGTTTGACCTAGTGAAAGATGAAGGTGAGGTATGAACTTGAAGTCCATCGTTGTTGATGTACTGCACCTCAGGCTGTAGGAAATCGAAAACGTGAAACCCGTGCTTTATTACTTTGTCACACATAAGGCATGCATCATATACGTAAGCTATCGTAACACTATTCTAACGTTTTCGATTCGTTAACGAACCATTTTCTTATAATTTATTGCACTGCTTATTATTTTTTTGATAGTGTGGGCAGTAGCTCAGTTGTGGAGCTCCCGTTTCGTATGCGTGAGGACCTGTCTTCGATTCCCGGCTGTTTAGCCGACGGATCGCCAGCAGACTGACCACCAGGCGTTCCGAAACTGGTCAAGACAATCATGCGTGGACATGGTTGTCAATTGTATCGTTACGAGAATCGATGAAATTACAGCTGCCTTTGTATCCCTTGTATGTTGATTAGAGAGCAAGAGCTTCTTTAGGAATACTTCGAAAAAATTTTGTATCAAAATTTTAGGTGTTACCATTAGAAAATAAGTTAAAACATTCGGAGGATATGGTCGGTGCAACAGGTGTGCTCACAACTGGTATGTCATTGGTTACAATCGTTTATGCGGCATCTGGATTCTTTGGCTATATCACTTTCGGCGAAACTGTGCGAGGAAGTATTGCGCTGAATCTGCCAGATACACTTTGAGTGTTTTTTTTATCACAATTTTTTTTGTCCATTTTTTCCGTTCAATTCTAAACGAATTCTAAGCATTTTAGTTCTAAGTTTAATTTAATTTACTTCTAAGCACCAGTATTTCAATTCCAATAGCTTTGTCTATAAATGAACGGACACTTGTTATGATTGCCATCCACCGAGATCTATTTCAGTCCCCCTTTTTTTCCGAACTTCTTAAAACAAAAAAAGCCACTGTAGGATTTTATAGTTCGCTTTTTATATAAATAAATAGGCGGAGAAAGACTATTTTCTATAGTACATCAGAACAATTTTAATACATAGTTCAGAGCTGCTTCAAGGAAGGCTGTCCTCTTGGCTTTCTAGTCATGCAACAAAACTCGCTCATCGTAAAATTACACCAGAACGCATTTGTGAGTTGCCAAGCAAGTGCAAAAGTACCTCGAAATAAAATGTTTCAAGTTTTCAGTCGCTATTTAGCGCAAAGAAATTGTAACTTTTGACACGCGGGCAGATCAGCAACATCGCGTGCTAGATAGCTACAAATATGTTCGTAGTTTTGCAAAAGTCTTTTGGCGTCCTGCCGCGAATTGTTGTTTAACGAATCAAAGCATCAATTGCAGGCTTTTTCTGGGAGTCAAAGGAATGCTTACAGTAATCGTCTTTGTTGGTTATGCACTGCAGCAGTATATCGTTGTCGAAACAGTATGGCCGTCTCTAAATGAACTGTTTGCGAAGAAGCATTTAACAGCATCGTTCATTCACATAATGCAATTTGTATTCCGAATATTTTTGGTGCTCATTTCCAGTAAGTCATTAGCTAAAATTATTCCTAAATTTTCATTACTTGACCATTCTAATCACTTAAAATGGATCTAAAAATTCACCCGAGCAATTAGAAAATGACCATGGCTGTGTGTCTAATTAGCGAAAGGGTTTTGTCGTCTAATAAGAAAAAGTGAAGAAATTTCTCCCAAAACCCCGCTGGAATATTTATTTTTCTCATCTGTTGTAAAAACACAGTAAATGCTATAAAGCTTTTATGCTAGACGGCCAATCCCACCGCTAAACACTCTAATTCTTTTGAGGTGATCGGTGATTATCGTTAGATATGCTTATGATTGTAGTAGACTTTGGGCACTTAACGTAAAAGTGACCAGTTTTTCACATTATCATATACTTGCTGATTTGAAGAGTGCGCTTCTTTTTGAGATGAATATGCAAATTTCAGTGATCGTTGCGATTGCAATTCCAAATCTTGAACAATTAGTGCCATTCGTTGGAATCGTCTCTGGTATGATTCTCGCGTTCGTGCTTCCTGCTTTTATCGATACGATCACTTTTATACCGATTATGATCGAACAGCATGCTTCCAAATCAAAGATTGTCTTTAGACTTATTCAAAATTCATGTTTGGCTCTATTGGGCATTTTTGGCCTCATTATTGGATTACAATCAAGCATTCGTGATATTCTCAGTAATTAGTAATATCGACGTAAAGATAAATTTTGGTCATGTTGGCCAAGAAAAACATGACGCCGATAGTACGAATGAAAAAAAATGCTGAATAAATCTCGCTTAGTTCTATTCCCCTCACACTGCATAACAATTCCGTTATGAAAATCAGCAACGGTATAGAACGGAGTATAGCTGGAACACATAATTTCTCTTTCCAAATCATAATTGCACGAACGAGATGTCCAGTATCGCGACACTGTGATTCATGTTTCATCCATACATAATTTACAATTTCTTAATATATGAATTTAAATTTCTGGCCAATCTTGATAGCTTTTCCGTTACTGTATGCCGGATTAAGACCTTGATTTTCTCGTATATTACTGTTACGGAAACAAGTTAAAAGAATTTCGAGAATCGTTCCATGAGCTCTCGTCTATAGTGGAAATTCTCTCCTTGTCAAGCCCATTACAACTTATTACCTGTTACAATATTTCGGTTACCTACTTTGAATAGATGCCAAAAAAAATTGTCGAATCGTTCATACACAATAAATGCGCTCACAATTACTTCAAACAATGAGTTGTTGCACTCATAAAAACAAATGTTATCGTAGTTCCATGAATCGGAAAAAAAAAGAAAAAACTTTTTTCGAAAATAAGCCAAAAATTGTTCGGCAATTTGCCGATATGACAGTTTTATCGATGAAAAAATTAAAAGCTGGGCAGCCCTCCTACTCGAATTCATCTTAGTTGAGGATTCTTTATGAACTATCCGAAACGTGCTATGTATTCATGTGCCTCTGGATGCCTCAAATTGAGCAAATTTCACTGAAAATGCTTACTTCGCTTAGTTCCTATGAAGGTTTCTTATCGTCATTCATCGTTTTCCGTATGCACAATTGATTGTCCGGCGTAAACCTAATAAGAATACCAAAATGAAATCAGAGAATTAAAAAAAACGTTTAGGTATATTTAGATCGTAAAGGGAAAGCAGCAATGCATGTTTTATTACATCGTTTATAGGGAACAAATTAATTTGTCAATTAGAGCTTTACTAATTGACAGCTTAATTGACAGCTTAATATTTGCTTAATTAGTCGCTCACTCGTAATAGCAGCATCATGAATAGTTTTACAAAAAAGTGAAAAAATTCGCCATTTGTTGGCAGTAAGTTAAATCCGAATAAAATTTTTTTGCCTATAAATATCTACTCTCCACAACATTCGTCGATAAGCGTTTTGCGTATGGCAGAGAAGATTGGAAGCGAAAATGACGATAGAGTTTTCGCTGGAATCGAGGTGCAAAATCGACTAAAGATCAACAAGCCATGCGAAAACGCACTTCAATCAAAGCAAACAAGTGGCTTTCAATATATTATGAGACATCAATTTTGAACATTTTTTTTGCATCTGTTGTTGCTCAAAACGAATTTGCACTTTATATCCGTCTTCATGAACGCTCATTTATCCCTTTCATGCTTTATACGTTGAGGAAAAAAACACTGACGCTTCAATTTTTTAACGATCGAAATTTGACGCTGATAATAAGCTAACGATTTAAGCATTCCAATTTGGTACTCAAAATTTATTAAAACTATTTTGCTCATGATGTGTTTTACAGCGATTTTCAAACGGAAAAATAAATTTATTTTCTAATCCATACTACATGCAAAGATATAAACACATTGCTATGAAATTTTCAAAAATGATTGATTTGAATGCGGTCGATTAGTTCCTCTGAGAAATTTTTTTTCCGTAACAAATGAAGTTCCTTCCATTTTCAATGTCAACATTTCAATGGCCTTGAAAACGCTAACGAAAATGATCATCTGTTTCGCTAAACGCTATTAAACATTCTAATGACATTTGGTTGATGTACAACCTGATTTTTAGAAATGTGCGAAAAAAAATGAACGCACTGAACAACAATGAACGCCTAAATTCGTTGACATTAGGGAGCATCAACTGAGAAGATGCGGCGTCATCGACCGATCGGTTTGTCGCCGAATTGGGTCATCATGTATTTTGAGGTCGATGGCACACTCTCAATCGCCTCTCATTGATTCGATAAAAATTGTAGCTCTTTCAACCATCAAATACTCTCAGCAGTTGCTTATTTATCATTTGTAAAGGTTGACGATGCAAACAAATTTCATTTTTTTTTCCAGAAAGTAGTGGGCAATATGGTAAGGATGATTGCTTTATCGGAATTTTTCAACCAGTAGAATGCTCTAAGGCTTTTACAAGAGGAATGGAGATTGGTTAGCTCGTCCAGTTTTGTTTAGGTAATCTGAAGGTAATAGTAAAACTCATCGATAAATCCACTGAATTGTGAAAAGAAAAGAACGTAGAGCATTAATGAGCATTGGAAATGATCAAATCCACGAGGATTCTTGGCCGGTAATTTGTCCGCCTTCGAAGAAAGGTACCC
The DNA here is from genome assembly GCA_000803305.1 of Toxocara canis. Lineage (NCBI taxonomy): Eukaryota > Metazoa > Nematoda > Chromadorea > Rhabditida > Toxocaridae > Toxocara > Toxocara canis. The sequence continues at coordinate 205,122 of JPKZ01000167.1, read as the reverse complement.
TACTTGGAACCCGATATCTCTGGGAATGCAGTTCGCCTAAAGACCCCCTTTTCCAGGGCTTTTTCTTTGTCTGTATCAATTTTTCATGTAAAAGTATGAACGATGCAAATGGTGCAAAAGTATCAAAAAACACTTGATTTCTACGATTAGGTGCTGCAGCGATATGTAATAGCGCTAAAAATATTTCATGCAGAACTTTTGCCGTTACGAATATTTAGGCCCTAGAAGCTCCGAATTTCTTTTCTAACTCCTTAGTTAAAATTTCTTCCCCTCCTTCCCCTCTCCGTATCTCTCCATTTTCTTAAATGAGTCTTTTTCATCCAAATCCCTCGCACTAAATAGGAACCCCTAAGCAAATTTCTATTTGCAATGAACGCGGATGAGAAAACTAGTTTTAGGCTCACTAAATATCATTCGAGATATTAAAGGCATTTTTATAATGCCAAATCTCTGCCTGCTTCTTTACACTCATAAGTGAATCAATAGTATAAAAATAGTTCACGGCATCAATAATTTTTTCATTCGAGAAAGTCGCATCTGACATCGAAGATCTTTAAGTGTTACGTGTTAAATGCAAAATATTCTAGATAATACATTTTTGTGTTATTTCAGCTATAATTCAAAGAAAAATCGCATATTGCAAACAAAGAATCATCATTTGAGAAGATTGTGATTCAGCTGTTTGAAGAAAGTGAGAATTTTTCCGCGAAAATCGTCGTTATACAAAAATCATAGTTAGTCATTTGCTGTTCACGTTTGTGATATTGTTTTGTTGCATTCGCAATAGCCCAATTTCGTCGTCGTCGATTCACATCCACCCATCAATACGCGTCGATCACAAACGATCGCAATGGTTCGTTTAAGTTTCGTTTTTCCTTTTTTTAAATATTACTCATTATTTTAACAAATTTCTTTCAATAATCGAACATCAAATGGCACACTTATGAGAAAAAAAAATGCAACAACGTTGTTATAAAAACTGCTTTCGTTCCTCGTAATTAATCGTTCGTAATCGCAATTTGTTGAATTTTTTTTCCCGTTCACCTAAAAAAAATAAGTGAACTGAAAATAGGTGAGCTGTTAGACGAATAGGTGAACTGTTTATTTTTTCACCTAAAAATAGGTGAGAAAATAAATATCAACTGCTACGATGGCAATAGAAATGTTCGTTCGGCTCACCAATACGAGTTCTTATTGACTTTTGACCCTTTTCGTCTCCTTTGATATGACATACCTGATTTTCTTATGCCATATTTGTACATATGTCTGTGTCTGTCTGCCTACGTATGTCTTTTTTCTTTGCATATATGAAACTTTTCAATTAAGAAGAGCCAAATTCCGATATTTTCCATGGATCTGCTTACAGGTTCTCGCAAATGAAAAAATTGGGCCGAAAAAAATATACAGGTGGGAATTGCGCAAAAATTTAACTCGTTGATTATACTATTAGGCTTAAATGATGCACACATTTGAATTCTGTACAACGACTTGAAAGCGCAATTTGGTATGCGTATCTTGAACAGAACTAGAATATTGTTGGAAAACGAAAGCAAAAATGTTAGCTGAAGTGGACATCAAGAGTAAGAGCATTTCACCTTCTGAACATAACGCTTGTCCGGCTGTATATTGTGCGCTATCTACAATCGCCTGCTCGACAACCGTCAAACGAAAATGCTCTTGCACAGTCTAATATTTTGGCCTATCTTGGAGCGGCTTTCTAGCATAAGTGCAGACCGGTAGCATGATTCTGCGACTTCCAGCCTCTTCTTAATGTTTCGCTCACTTGAAGTGTTTAATAAGTGAAGCATATAAAAGAAAAACCACATGTAATATTTAGGCGAATTTATTCGACACTGTCATTTAAATTTTTTATATTTCTTTATCGTACTTTCGCCAATTTTCTCATTTATATTTAAATATTGCATTTTATGAAAATCATTCAATACCTCCGAATTGTTAACTCTTTATGATGACAGAAGTTTGCCAAGTGTAACGGGATTTTCGCTCGGAAGAGTCCGCTGGCTTTTCGTGTATATTGCTAAAAAATTGACTTCGTAAGGAATTTTTGCTTTGTAATTTTTTCGACTTTTTCTCAGCCCAAAAATTCTTCCTTTGTCAGAGCGTCCTCGATTTATTTTTCATTTTTTGCAAGTCTTGCGAAAAATTCTCTTAGGATTTCTTGAATGATGCTTGTGAATGCTTGTGAAATAGTTGCTTGTGAAAAAAAACGGTTAAAGGAAAATGAAATTTTAGCTCCTTCAACTGTCATAAAAATATTTCGCATAGTTCGTCCCATGATTTAAAACGATAACTTGAGAATACCATTATGATGGAAGGTAAAACTGCAAAAATGTTCTGTTGGATTCACGAAAATTTTTTCCATTTCAAAAAATTTTCATCCTTTTCCTTCGACTTTTCTTTTAATTCTTTCAGTACGAGCCAATGTTTCGTGAAAATGTTCTATCGAGCGATCATTTCTGCAACGAAATAAGCGAACATTTTGGTGACGGAGAGAAGGAGGAAATTTAACTACAAATAATCCCTAAGCTTCTTTAATTCCACAGTATTAGTTGTGAAAAAAAAGAAGTACTAAAAGATTCGGTGGTTAGTGAAACGCACAGATGCGTACACCGATCTCATAGATGAGGTAGTACTAGACGGACACCGATCTCACCATTATAATGGAGTACACGTCAAGTACCGCTCCTCTTGAGCCATACTTGAGCGTCAAACTGCGATGTGGTTGAAAAAAAGCTTTCCCGGTGTGCAAATCATGTCGTAAACTACCATTTTTTGATTCATTCTTTCCTCTACAAATACTCCGTTACTCACGTTACCTATTATAAATAAGTTGGCACTTTGTCGTGTTGTCGTTTAAGGCTATCGCCCATATGATCCCATCCTCGTCGTATTAGATAATATTCTTTAAGATAATAATAATAACATTAAAAATAATAATAATAATTCTTTCTCAATTCTTAATTCTTTCTTAATTCTTAATTCTTTCTTAATTCTTAATTCTTTTTTAATTCTTAATTCTAACAGATAATAATATTCTTTCTTAAACCGCATTTCTCATCATTCGCATCTAGGCAATTAATTAGGTTGTTTTAACGGTAACCACATGTAATACTAGTTTTACTTTATATTCGCAGTCATAGTGGAAGCCGAGTGAACTTCGAATTCCATCGTTTATAACAAGACAATCGACGAATGGGGACTCATCTCAGTGCCAGGATTTCTTAAGTTGGTCGCTCTCTCGCTACTTTCATTCTTTCACGCTTACAGACGCTCTAACAACTCATCATGAGATGCACAATACTTGTTGTACCAAATGTGTTGCATATTTAAAGAAACGTAAATTTATCCGCATTCATCTCTATATTGTATACAAGTGAATGGAAAGTGCTATGGAGAAAAATTCAGCCGAAAAAAAAATTTGGTATTTATATTTAATCGACGTTTATAAATATCGAATTATGATATTGGTTGTCAATAACATTCAACTAAAACTTGGTTGAATGATTCTTCTTTATACATAAAACTCATATGATGATGGCATATGACACCGCATATAGATGGTAGTTTTGCACTCCGGTTATTGATTAAAATTGATCGAAATTTACCATTTTTTCATAAATATTCCTTATTTATGTCACGTTATTACAATCAGTTTGCAATTTTATTGATACTGAAATGATCGTTTTTCTCTTTCGTATGAAATGCAATCTTTTTTTATTGAATTTTGCATTTCGAATTTTTGATCGCTGAGAAAAAAACGATTTTTTTTTTCGTGTGGAAAACAAAATGATAATCCCTCATGGTTTTTTTTTTCCATAATGATGATGATCCCTCTTTTGCAACTCATTTAAACGATTGCATTTAAGGTAAAAATTTGCATGATTGTGCAAAATCAGAAAAATTATACGAAAACGTTTTTCAAAATCGTTGTTTATTTGCTCGTTCTCAAATTCCACTCTAAAAATTGCTCGAACCCTTTTGAAATTTGTTATCTTTTCTGTAGCATCCGTCAATACTTTTTTCGTTTGACCATCCATATAAGATTGCCCTAATCAATTACTCATTGGTCCAGGTGCTAATTGTTTATTGTAAGCTACTTCATTAATGCTTAGATAGCATCATTTCTTAAATTTACGCTAATGAGGCCACTCTAATTAATTTTCGATGTTCATAGAAAATTTATAAACCCCTCAAAGAATAGCGATCGCCTCAGGCCATTTCGAATCTGTGCAACGTTTTATCGCCGCTCTATAAAGCTGGTTTTCGATTCGAAGTGCTATTAGAGCTAGTTTATAATAGAATCACGATTGTCGCCGAAATTCTTTCTGTTCAATTGCACAAATTCCATTCAGCATGAATTTCTTTCTCTCACTTTTTCTCTCGCATTTTCTTATCATAAGGATAAGCGTTGCCAATCGAATAAAAACATTAACGATTCGAACCGATTTGTAACAAAATTGATATGATCAATATGAAAATCACTGTTTCAAAAAGTGATTGCAATTGCAATCGCTATATTTAATCACAAGTAATTGCAATTGCAATTGCAAAAAAATGATTGCAAAGTCTGATGCAATTCAACCAATTATTGCGTTAGTCGCCTATTCGCCTACTTGCAACCTTGTCATGCGAACCGTAAAGTAAATATATATGTGAAATAAGTAAGCCATCAACCAATCACAAAATATTCGAACTTCGCAGTCTATTCGAGCTAGCAGATTTAATCGCTATATTATTCGTAATCTGTTGAACCCTTTAATATGGTTGCCCTTTTGCACTTTTACAGAAAGCCTTAATAGCGAGGATCATGTTTTTTTTTCATACCTCGTCACTGGTTGTGGAGCATAAACCTATACCTCGTTCCGCGGATACAAACCGAAAAAAAGGCCTCATATCGCTGGTCGAACCAATCAAAATTTCTAAATTATAGTTCGTTGCAAATACGCAATAATTTCGCTTCCTCTGTTTATGGCATCAATAAAATGAGAAATTTACTGACATTTAAAATAAGGGCAACTTATCGTGCTAAGAATTGCTGTTGCTGTTTTAACTACTAAAATATAAGCAACGACAGTTTAAAATAAATGTGATCTCTATGCATATGAGCTTCGAAAGGCGGTAGAATTTATATGCATCTAATAATCCTCAGCATGCCAAATTGAACAGCCTGAAGTGAAAATGAGGAATGTGGTGCTGTAAATTGTCGATCACATACGTTTTATATGAAAAGCGGACTCGATCGTGGATGACAGCTATAGATGGCATAGGTTTTTCGTGTAAATTTTATTAACTTAAAGGTTAAGTTATTTTTGCCAAAGTGAACAATAAACCCAAATTACGGACTTAAATCTTGTCTTGTTTGTCACTAAAATTTGTTTGTCTTATCAAAGAGCTGCCTAAATCATGTCATAATTTGTTACATATTAAAATAGATCAGGAAGGTTTTGAACCAAACGTTATGGTTCTTTGCTCAAACGTTTCGGCCATAAACTTTATGGAATAGTGGAAACAAAAAAAAAATCTATACAAATTCTAAACAGAATTCTTTTCTGTGCAAACAAATATCAGTTGAGTTTTTTGTAAAAATGATTATTTTTGAAGTTTTCGAATTTCTATCGAATTCGATTTCATTTTTGACTCCGCAAATCGTATACAAATTACTCGCTAAAGACCATCTATGACATTAACAGCTCTGTGTGCACAATTCTGCAAAAATATGCAAACTTTGTTGATTTAACAAAAATCAGACATAGAGAATTTTTTTGAACTTTTAAGATTTTTATGAAATTCATTGAAGTCGATTCGTGATGTTTTCAAAAAAAATTTTTCCATTTTCGAATATCGAGGAGTTTTTCAGAAAATAGATTCTATCAACCAAATTCTTGAGACAATAATATTGAAAGTTTTTTGAAATTTAATTTTCGTAAAATAGTTTGCAGTTCTGATTTTTATTAAAAAGAAAAAAGATCTCTAAAAATGGCATCTGCAAACGAGTTGACTCATTTGGAGCGCAACTGAAACAAAAAGTTGACGTTTGATGAAATGGCATGAGTTTTCAAGAAAATTTGAATTTTATGAATTTCCATCTGAACAGAATATCATTTCTTTTAAGATTCATTCTTCCTTACAAATCATACATTAGATTTAAAATAATGAAATTTTGCTATTAGTGTACCAAACTTGTATGCTATATCTATTGGAATAAGAATGACTAATTTTTTAAATCCTGGAAAAAACAATTCTAGAAAATTCAATTTTTTAAAAAAAAATGGAACCTAAAGTTTAACAATTTATTAAATTGTTTGTTTTCATTTACCAAAAATATTTTTGCAAATATGAAGAAAAAAATCCAATAATATTTTTCAGTGTTTTGTGAGGAACCTGTTTTCAACATTATGACAAATGTCAATGACGGCATAATAGGGAACAATGCTCTAAACTTTTTGTTTTCTTGACTTTTCATTAGAGAGCACTGTACTTCTTGTTCAAGTTTCTTTAGAGTGAAGATCCCCTTTGTGAGTAAAAATCATTCGCCGACGAACACTCTTGCCATACTTGTTTCAGATTGATCGACAAAAAAATAATGTTTGCTATGTTTAGCTCCATTATACTGTTTTGACTTGAAACTAGATTTAGTAGGAGATTAAATAATTGTGCAAATTTTCCATTACATCGCAACTCATTTCTCAACTAATTGGCTTTGTTTTCGTTCGTTTTTTTTTCGCTCGATATTAGAAAACTTTTTATGAATTTTTCATAAAAATCAACAACTTTCCTCGTCACTTAAAACGTTTAAATAAAATGAAATCCAATCAACTTTATCATAGATCGAACATGTGATCGCCTCTATCACTAGCCTCTTGCTGACTTCATTGCGTAGATGAAATTTGAAGAATATGTCCTATTTAAGGTAATTTAGTTTAGTAGATATAGTAGATCATTTAGAAAAAAAAGTATAAAATGACAAGTACTATTTATTATTTGAGTTTTTAGGTTAAGTAAATTCGGAAATAATCACTTGACATTTTCTCTCCGAACTGTCTCTTTTTAGATACCCTTTACAGTTGTGCAAAATGACACTCGTTAATCTCGGAGAGGTAATTCTCCCCTTCCCTTCCTTACTTACTCCTTTTTGAAAACCCTCAAATGGAATTGCTGAGCGATCAGCGAGAGGGATTGATCCGTTTCTTTTGTAGTTTGCCTTTTTGTCGCTGCGATGATTCATCGAAGTTCGATTTTGCGATTCCGGCATATTTATCTTTGTTGAGCAATACGAACTGAACAACTCCAAAAACGTAATTATCGGATGAATGCGCTTTGCCATCAACGTGCACAATTATCACTGTGACATTCTAACTGCACTCGTTTGCAATCGTCAACGATAATTCAAAAAAATTCTTTCGTTCATATTTTTTGAAACGAAATTCAAAAAGTACGATAAAGTCGATGTACTTCTTTGCTAATGTATTGCCCGAAATTAAGTTATCAAAAACTCAGTAATATCAACAAAGCCCGCTAAGAATTCTTGTAGTTTTCGCTACACAACAGCAAAAATACCGAGTATATTGTTCTAACTTTTTCTAATGTTCCATCTAGTCCTACCATCATTAGGTTACTTAGTAAAAAATTATGCTTATGATAGCAAGAAACAGAAATGCTTCATATAAAAGCAACCATGATAATTAGTGTACTGACTATTGAGTAGCTAACATTTTAAAAATGCCAAAAGCTATTTGAAAATTTTTACAAGCATTCAATAACCAACAATTTTTTCTACTAGATTTTTCAGAGAGTTAACTTGAAAATATTTGCACTAAAGAAATTCTGAAAAATAGAAGCATAAAAGCTTTTTGAGCTGAAGGAGTAACTTATACATGGCAGAAGGATTGACGGAAATCAAACAATTTGCTTTCACTGTCCGTTTAGTCTAATAAGCACGGGAGAACAAAACTTACTTTATTATAAGTGCTTTTGTAAAGTACAAAGTAAAGTAAAAAATCGAAATAGTTTAATATCTTTGTACTCCAGCACAAAATCCAAATATCATTTAAATATCACTGAACTGGTTTCATCGTTTGGTATCGTTTGGTAAATATACTAAACGTTTGCTACGTTTGGTATTAAAAATTACATTGGTCATTGAGTTAGGTATTAAATCAATGGCGGTTGTAATTTGAGTGCGTAGATCAATACTGTTTTGAGCTAAACATATAGTGAAGACGATACGTTTGGACATAGGCAACGTATATAACATAGTTTCAATACTCGTATGGCCAAAGCTTTGATCGTAAAGTTTTTCATATAAAAAAAGTCTCAATAATAATAACACATTCTGTGTTTTCCAGTTTCCAGTTTTCCAGTTTTCTGGAAGTTTTCCACTTCCAGAAAACGGTATATACATAGGTTCTACCACCAATAGGTTCTATTTCGCGAATTTTATAACTGTTTTTTTTGCCTTCGTTGTCAATGGCTTCAACTGTTAATAAAAGCTTTCAAGTAAAAATCTGCGTTGGGGTAACCAACCAACCACTGCATCCTCGAATGACTTCAAAACTGATGAATGCAAACTTTTTGACATCACGAACTGACTGAGAGCGATCAACTGTGTGTTGTTTCAAGGGCGGTCAGTCTAAAGTTTATTGATGCCTGCGATCGCTAAAAAAAAATAATGGTCACGACACTGGATACACTCACCATTGTTGACATTTAGCCGTTTCACCGAACTGACCGGTCTAATAAATTGCGCTCATATCTAACAGATCGATCATTCTTATCGAATTTACTTCTCGTAAGTAACGTGACTGGTGTTTCTAGTGCTGACCCTTTACCCTTCAGCTTGCATTCACTCACCATTTACCTACTCACGATTTCAATATAGTTTGAAGCATATCTTTTTAATGTTGTTACAGTGCCGACGAATAAATGTTTTTTTAATTCATTCATTTATGTGAATGACGTTGTAACTGTTAAATGTCATCGGATTTCAAAACTTCCACGTGAGACCATCTCATATTTTGTTTTAAATTTGATCTCCTGATCGTCTCAGAATTTGCTATTCGTAAATATCGCAAAAACTAATCATCTGTTTTAATCACATTTTGGCTCTCAATAAAAATGGGGAATCGTTTAAAAATTTTCGACGAAATAAGTTAGCCAATTCATAGCTGACGATGCTAGTGCGCCGATATCCCCACTTCATCTTAGTTCGAAAATTTAACACTTGAGAAATTTACTTAACAAAGAATACTGTTTTATGAGATCCAGCGATCACCATCGATTTAGTACGAGCAATATGGAGGTATGCAAAATCGGTCGCAGGATTAGCCCATGAAGCGATGACACACATCACTTAAATGGTCATGCGCATGCTTACCGTAAAAACGGTCGCCCTAGTCACATGGTCATTCGCAAAATTGCTCCCTCTCTCAGATAGCCTCGAAACTGATAGTTGTACCATGCGAATTTTTTCTGTCAAGGAACCAACATCGAAGCATCAGGTAAGGCAGCCCATAGATCGTTGGTCGGTCGTTATTGTATAGTGAATTGGATTCGATCGCTTTTCCTTCCTCCCCCCTCTCCCTCATCTCTTGCTCCCCCCTCCCACCTTTCCTCTACGGGAGACTTAAGGCGGTCTATTTCTTCAGATATCTCTGCTATTCTGGGAATGAGAGGTTGGCGCAACTCAGCCTTCCTTTCGAACGCGACTGTAAGAACAGTTTCTCCCGAAATTTGTTCCTCCTTCGAATTTTGTTTCCACTTTCGAATGCATAACTTCATCGCGTCCCCGCTCCTCC
>JPKZ01000167.1:136749-175764 GCA_000803305.1 Toxocara canis | reverse complement strand
ACAGCATTTTGTAGATGGTTTTTTTCTTCTAAATTTAACTCACATTTAATGCACATTTGAAAATTTTCTCGAAATTTCGTTTTGATTTTTATTAAAAAGTTTTTATGCTTCCGTTTCTGCTCTCAAACTGAATTCATTGGCAAGAGGGATTGTACGGACTGGACTACTTAGTTTCAAAATAAAGCATTCAGGCTGCGAAACGCACGTACCAGACGATCAATAACGGAATATTTAATTCAATAAAAATTCGTATAAGGTAGATTGTAGCTGAGACCGTATATAATGCGTTGAGGAGAAATGGTATAATAAGTTTATGCTAACGTTTCGGCTCAATGAGCGATAATCAAAGCACAGCTAGCTCAAAATTGGTTTAATTATCCAAGTTATGGTTAATGATTGTGTCTTAAGGAGTCAAAACGTCAGCATAAACTTATTATACGATCTCTCCTTGACGCATTATATACGGTCTCAACAACAACAATCTACCTTATACGAATATCTATCGAATATGTGTCTGCGAAATAAGATGTTTATACTTATACGAATATCGAAAATGTTTTTAAATATATATTTAATTCAAGTCAAATTTCCGGTTTTAATTCTTCATCCAACTTCATGAAACGAATTTTTTTCTAATCACTGTTGCGTCATATCGTTTTTTATTTTCGTGCAAATTGAAATCACTCGACATTGCATAAAGAAATTACATTTGGCAACAATGAAAACATGCAAGAACAATGAGCCCAAAGAGAGCGGAAACGAAATTGACAAATTCTCAACGATGGTCTTTCCTTTTGGAAAATTTTAAAGAGTGAAAAATTCTCTTCCTTTGTTCTTCTTCTGGTGCTGTTTTTTGGTTATCATAATCTGCTTAGTCATATCTTTTTCATACTTTTTCTTAAATGTAGCAGGATTGGTCAATTTATTTATTCAACTGAAAAATCGTTAAGAAAGTGTGAAAAATTCCTGAATCTTTCTCGAAATGGCCCAGGAACTATCAGTAAATTTTCAGGTTTTTTAAAAATAAAGCAAGCCTTCTTGTTTGGCTACTATCTCTGAAACAATCAGAAATTGCATATCTTATGGTATAATGTGTGTTTTAAAAATACAGTCATTTCAAATTTCCAATATTCTGGAATAATCTCCATTGTGAACTAGAAGGTTTCGAGAAGAGGATGAAGTTTCCCCTACCGAATAAAATTGTTTGCAGTTGCTGTACAATGATAATTCTAAAAAATTTACCAAAAAATAATAGCGGAAGTATGCTGAAACAGATCAATAGGTTGCTTAAATGAATGGTAGTAAAGTAAGCCACTCATATTTAGTAGTTCGAAGGCCTTCTCAAATTCAGAAACCAAGACATATTTTACAAATATAAGATACTGATACGACGAAAAATATAAGACATGCCGTATGAGTTTGAGGGTGTCCTACTCTCATGATTTTCTCCAACGCCTATGCTCTTTCGTTGCATGCTTTCTAATTCGTAATAGGTCACTTACAGTAACGGAAATGACGTTGCCGATTATGGCAACTTGAAGAACATTGCTGTAATAATCTTCCCGATTGCTATTATAAATTTATACATAATTTGTTATGTGACTTTTATTTCTCGGCTAAGGAAATGCTCTATTATCGTTGATTAAGCAAAATTTTTTGTTGTTCTTCCAACAAGGCTACTTGCAAATAACAACGAAATGTGTTAAGACCAAAACAATTTTCTCTTTCGAATACTATTAGCTATGGCTGTTGCTCGAATCAAAAGTAATCTGTTCCAAAATTCGATGTACTTTTAAAGCTTTTTTTTGTTAAACATCAGAAGGTTATTTCATATAAAACGTTGAAATATCCTAAGTAGATATCGTTACATTTATAGACATGTTATGTTCCACCTTGTTTCGTTATGCATTCTTTGACGTATTTGCTACAATCGGCGTCGTATATTTTCATTGTTTGAACAGTTAAGAGTTTGATAGTTATCAATCATTATCAATCATCAGTTATCAATTATCAATCATCAGTTAGTTGACAATTAATAATTAGTAATCGATAATCAATTAATGACGTCAATTAATTGATAACTCGACAATTATCAATTAAGGATTTGAACAGCTTTAATATTGTATTGCATTCCTAAGTTATTTACGTCGAAGTACGATTTAAAAAAAATTCTTAAACACAGTAATTGCTTTTATGTAATGCTTTGCGAAAAGGTTTTTTTTTCGCTTCAAGAGTGACGGCGATACTGTGGACAATTTCATGGAATTTTTCACTTTAAAAGACTTTTTTACGATTTAAGTGTTGTAATTTTCGCATACATAAATTGCTTTAGTGAAAGAGTTGCACATGGCAAAATTTATCGCTCACATGCAAGAAAGCTTTTAATTGCCACTGCTAGCCCAACAGTGGTGCTATGTCTCTTTCAAATGTTGCATCATATATGCATGGTTTATTTGAAGACATTGAAATAACCGCTAATAACTGATCTTGCTTCCTCAAGCAGCGGATCATGTTATTCTGCTTTACTCTGTATTCAAGAGCAAGGAGGAAGGTACAGGGTGGGGTGGGGTGGGGAGGGGAATGAAATGTTATATTCAGGAGAGAAATTTTTTCGTCAAGGAGGGCCTCTTATGCTCCCCAGTTTGCGAGCTGGTGAACTTATAATCAAAACAGTTTTTTTCCATAAAACAATGATTTTTTCTTCTCCAGTAGAAGCATTATTTGTGCAAAGATTAGTTCTATTTGATGGATGTGCTCCCGGAAATGATTCATTCATAGCAGCAGAGTGGGAGAGAAGTGAAGCAACGAAATAAAAAGTGATAAGTATTAGAATCTTTGCCCATAACTGCGCTTAGCGAATGCGATCATTTTCTTAGTGGTTCTTAAAAACTGTGCCAATTGTTGAACCTACTAGCCCACTCTCAGCCAGGTGTAACTCAAGCATAGGCCAGAAAGATAACAGTAAGAGACTGAAGATGATTCGAGCAAAAAAAAAAAGATGAATGGGTTGTCCATAAAACAATGATTTTTTCTTCTCCAGTAGAAGCATTATTTGTGCAAAGATTAGTTCTATTTGATGGATGTGCTCCCGGAAATGATTCATTCATAGCAGCAGAGTGGGAGAGAAGTGAAGCAACGAAATAAAAAGTGATAAGTATTAGAATCTTTGCCCATAACTGCGCTTAGCGAATGCGATCATTTTCTTAGTGGTTCTTAAAAACTGTGCCAATTGTTGAACCTACTAGCCCACTCTCAGCCAGGTGTAACTCAAGCATAGGCCAGAAAGGTAACAGTAAGAGATTGAAGATGATTCGAGCAAAAAAAAAGATGAATGGGTTGTTTGAGACGTACACTTTCTTGCTCCATTTTTTTCGCTCTAAGACGGTCGATATGAAGAACGACCTTGTGATATTTGTTAGCACAGGTCTTAAGGTTTCCAGTTCGTTTTCTTCGTTGTTGTGATCTTCACCACATCTTAGTGCAGCGTGTGACATCACGTGTACATTGGAACCGGATATCGTTCTTAGCGAAGATTGTCTGCTTTTGCAGTTGTCTTTCGTTTTGTACTTGAAAGAGGCTCTATATTTCATCATCATTGCTAGTAGGTATTGTTAACAAGGTGGCAGGCCTTCCTTCATCCTCACTGAAAAAGCCTTCACTTTTATTTTTGATCAAATGGGACTTTCTTTCTATCAGAGAGATCACATGTCTTCCCTCATTCAGAAAACTTCTTTTCAACAATCAAGGCCTTTCCCTTCTTTTGTCTTTAATAAAAACATTACTGACGTTTTATACGTTCATAATTAATAAAAGATCTGCGATAAAATAAAAGGATTCCAAAAGTTTCATCGTTCTTACTAATTAATAATTTGTAAACTAGACCGCACCATTTAATAAAAATCAACCGATTAACGCCTCAGTGGCTGATGTTAAATACAAATATGGAGCATCTCGTTCTATACAGTTCATTGCTTTATGTTGATTCTCATTAGTACATCTTTGTTTGATATTTAAAATATCGTATTAAAGAAAGCTTAACACTTGTTGAAGTAAAGCAATGAAATAGTCTTTTATTTCAGACACCAACAATGAAAGTGTTCACTGTGGGATTGGACGAGAAGCCACCAATAAAGGAGCCATCGACTCCTGAATCAGTCACCGTTGTTCCTCCTCCCATGATTACAGTCGAAAAAAAGAATAGAAACTATAAGGTTCGAACCAATTCAACTTATTAATTTTATTGTTTTTTTTTAGTGAACAATTCGAGAAATTCATGCAAAAAAAAATCATTCGACTCCAACTATTTTTATATGTGTATATCAAGTTTCTTCATATTATATCAAGTATCTTCATATCATATCAAGTATCTTCATATCATATCAAGTATCTTCATATCATATCAAGTATCTTCATATCATATCAAGTATCTTCAAGTATTTCATATGTTTAAAAGATCAGTAATTACATAGGCCGACATTATTTTGCGCTTACATGAATGACAAATGAAGAATTGTTCACTCACTTAGATTAGAAGCATCTTTTCCTAGAGAGAGCTATTCCAGGGATATCTGATGTGTATGCTAACAGTATTCTTTATTTTGTTATTCGCCGTGATACTCAGCGAACTCGCATACAATCGCGCACGAGATGAGAATTACCTTCGTTTACGATGGTTAGTTTTCAATATTTGATAGCCTCTTTATACACACATATATACATAACTAGTTACCTCAAGTACTGCCAATTGCTTATGATATACACCGTATATTTCGCGTTGCTTTTTTAGCACAAAACCGTTGTCGTTTTATTGTTATGATATACTTCCATCAAAAGTCGTTTGCTTTCGAAACTAAGATGGATGGAAAAAAAATCGTTATGAAAAGTTCCAAATTGGTTCAGATAAGCAATAACTAGTCATTCATCATTTTGTTTGAAAAAAAGAAAAAGAAGAGATATCCGGTTCCAATGTACACGTGATGTCACACGCTGCACTAAGATGTGGTGAAGATTACAACAACGAAGAAAACGAACTGGAAACCTTAAGACCTGTGCTAACAAATATCACAAGGTCGTTCTTCATATCGACCGTCTTAGAGCGAAAAAAATGGAGCAAGAAAGTGTACGTCTCAAACAACCCATTCATCTTTTTTTTTTGCTCGAATCATCTTCAATCTCTTACTGTTACCTTTCTGGCCTATGCTTGAGTTACACCTGGCTGAGAGTGGGCTAGTAGGTTCAACAATTGGCACAGTTTTTAAGAACCACTAAGAAAATGATCGAATTCGCTAAGCGCAGTTATGGGCAAAGATTCTAATACTTATCACTTTTTATTTCGTTGCTTCACTTCTCTCCCACTTTGCTGCTATGAATGAATCATTTCCGGGAGCACATCCATCAAATAGAACTAATCTTTGCACAAATAATGCTTCTACTGGAGAAGAAAAAATCATTGTTTTCTGGAAAAAAAATCGTTATGAAAAGTTCCAAATTGGTTCAGATAAGCAATAACTAGTCATTCATCATTTTGTTTGAAAAAAAGAAAAAAAAGAAAAACTTGATAAATGAATGTTTTTTTGCCTCTTTGATGAAAATTGTCGATCATTGTGTTCTCATAAGCGCGATACCATTTAGCCTTAAGTTCGAAAAATATCCTAACAATTAGGTGAGTTAATTATAATATCTTTAGAAGTCATCATCAAAAAATCTCTTCGATGCTGACGAAGAGGGCTTGTAACGTGTAAGGGAATTTGCGCACAATATGCAAAAGTTTTCTCGCTATTTTAATGTTTAGGTTATCAATATGTTATCAATAATATCAAGTATCTTCATATCATATCAAGTATCTTCATATCATATCAAGTATCTTCATATCATATCAAGTATCTTCATATCATATCAAGTATCTTCATATCATATCAAGTATCTTCATATCATATCAAGTATCTTCATATCATATCAAGTATCTTCATATCATATCAAGTATCTTCATATCATATCAAGTATCTTCATATCATATCAAGTATCTTCAAGTATTTCATATGTTTATAAGATCAGTAATTACATAGGCCGACATTATTTTGCGCTTACATGAATGACAAATGAAGAATTGTTCACTCACTTAGATTAGAAGCATCTTTTCCTAGAGAGAGCTATTCCAGGGATATCTGATGTGTATGCTAACAGTATTCTTTATTTTGTTATTCGCCGTGATACTCAGCGAACTCGCATACAATCGCGCACGAGATGAGAATTACCTTCGTTTACGATGGTTAGTTTTCAATATTTGATAGCCTCTTTATACACACATATATACATAACTAGTTACCTCAAGTACTGCCAATTGCTTATGATATACACCGTATATTTCGCGTTGCTTTTTTAGCACAAAACCGTTGTCGTTTTATTGTTATGATATACTTCCATCAAAAGTCGTTTGCTTTCGAAACTAAGATGGATGGAAAAAAAATCGTTATGAAAAGATTCAAATTGGTTCAGATAAGCAATAACTAGTCATTCATCATTTTGTTTGAAAAAAGAAAAAAAAGAAAAACTTGATAAATGAATGTTTTTTTTTGCCTCTTTGATGGAAATTGTCGATCATTGTGTTCTCATAAGCGCGATACCATTCAGCTTTAAGTTCGAAAAATATCCTAACAATTAGGTGAGTTAATTATAATATCTTTAGAAGTCATCATCAAAAAATCTCTTCGATGCTGACGAAGAGGGCTTGTAACGTGTAAGGGAATTTGCGCACAATATGCAAAAGTTTTCTCGCTATTTTAATGTTTAGGTTATCAATATGTTATCAATATGTTATCAATATGTTGTCAGTATGTTATCAATATGCACTAGCATATTTTTTGTGGAATGCCTGGATCATTTTTTGTGGAATGCCAAATCTAGCTAAACAGCAATCTATTAGCTGTTTAGCGAGCATTATTTGTTCTATACAACCCGTTGAAATTTTAGAGTGCAAATATCGTGTTCGTTTACATAGTTATTCTATGGTCTAGATGTCAGTAAAATTTGAGCAAATCCGATTCGTTTGTTCATTATCAAAAGCACCAAAAACAACGTCCTACCAGCATTCACCATGATTGTTGCTTATATTGATCGGCGCAAAAGAGGTCATGTCTAAATTTGCTCCTCTTCTGACCCCCCTTTTCCCCCCCCCTCTCTCCTCCCTCCCCTCCCTTTCAACCTCCTTCCTTTACTTTAACTCAACGAAGGAGTAAGAGCACTTTGTCAGGCAATTTAAACAAAATTCTCTATGTGTAAAGGAATTGATTTCTATAATTCTGTGTGCAGAGGCGAATTGGTGGTTTACTATGTCAACATAGAATGTAATAGAATGGTGGGAAAAAACTAGTCAGCCATTTATTGTATTTATTTCAGGGCAGAGCTGAAACAACGAGTGGCAATGGGTATGGGTTGGGGATGTGATAGCTGCATGAACAACATGATGAACAATCAAGCAATGCCTATCGCACAAACCATTTATCGAGCCAAGTAATTCTGCATATCAATTTATCCATACACGACATACGTCTATAGTTTTGTTTTTATTGAATCTACTGGACTTAAAGTTTTGGACACGCTGGAAATTAACTTAAAGTTTTGAACACACTAGAAATTAAAAGTGCTTTAAATGTTTCGATTGATTTTTATTGCCAAAAAAAAAGCGTTCAAATTTTAAGGTCATTTACAAAAGTGTGGAGTCCATTAAGAGGAAAGGTACCAGAAGACATAGGGAATCTACTTGTATTATATTCATGCAATTCTAGCGTAAGTACTTTAAGCATTCTTATTTATTTGTACATTTTTATCATATACATCTCGTCAAGTTTTGTTGTTCCTTACTGATATGTAATTGCGCCAAAGTTTCGGTTGTCAGTAAAATTTGAGCAAATCCAATTCGTTTGTTCATTATCAAAAGCACCAAAAACAACGTCCTACCAGCATTCACCATGATTGTTGCTTATATTGATCGGCGCAAAAGAGGTCATGTCTAAATTTGCTCCTCTTCTGACCCCCCTTTTCCCCCCCCCCTCTCTCCTCCCTCCCCTCCCTTTCAACCTCCTTCCTTTACTTTAACTCAACGAAGGAGTAAGAGCACTTTGTCAGGCAATTTAAACAAAATTCTCTTTGTGTAAAGGAATTGATTTCTATAATTCTATGTGCAGAGGCGAATTGGTCGTTTACTATGTCAACATAGAATGTAATAGAATGGTGGGAAAAAACTAGTCAGCCATTTATTGTATTTATTTCAGGGCAGAGCTGAAACAACGAGTGGCAATGGGTATGGGTTGGGGATGTGATAGCTGCATGAACAACATGATGAACAATCAAGCAATGCCTATCGCACAAACCATTTATCGAGCCAAGTAATTCTGCATATCAATTTATCCATACACGACATACGTCTATAGTTTTGTTTTTATTGAATCTACTGGACTTAAAGTTTTGGACACGCTGGAAATTAACTTAAAGTTTTGAACACACTAGAAATTAAAAGTGCTTTAAATGTTTCGATTGATTTTTATTGCCAAAAAAAAAGCGTTCAAATTTTAAGGTCATTTACAAAAGTGTGGAGTCCGTTAAGAGGAAAGGTACCAGAAGACATAGGGAATCTACTTGTATTATATTCATGCAATTCTAGCGTAAGTACTTTAAGCATTCTTATTTATTTGTACATTTTTATCATATACATCTCGTCAAGTTTTGTTGTTTTTTTGCTGATATATAATTGTGCCAAAGTTTCGGTTTTTTTTTTCCATTTCTGATGCCCGTTAATGAACATTTTCTATCCCTAGCGAGGAGTGACCTTAATAGGCTAACTGATCGAGCAAAGAAATCGCCAATACGCTAATTTCACTCGATGATCGATTATTGGTGATAAATTATGAACCGTTAGTTCATATTCACACAAAAATTCTTCTACATAAAGATTTCTGTGATGAATTTTGGATAAAGAAATTTTTTTAGTCGTATTGAAGCAGCACCTATGGTAGCGTCATCGGTTGAAACCTCAACGTCCGAGTCAACAACACCAGTCGTTGAACCAGTCAAGCCTATCGAGAGCACGCCAAGTGAACCGTCACAAACTTCACTTGTAATTAATTACATCCTTGTTTACAACTGCTTTCTTTTCGCTTCATAATTTCCGTCTAATTAGTATATTGGCGCTTTTGAGAAAAAAAAATGCAAAAAATTACGACCTTTGCTCGTATAATCGCTTACAGTAAGTGGCTATTAATTTACCGTTAGCATAGAATCTTGTTTTATATAGTTAGTTACCATTTGCATTATTCCGTAATCGATCTTACTCCTGCTCTACACAGCGTTCATATGAGTGAATTTTCCAGCAGAAAATGCTGCGATCTTCAAAAAACGGAAAGCCTGAAGTTTATCACTCACTGCTTAACTAGTTATGAACGTTCTAAAGCCGTTCGCTTTCGCGTGTTTCAAAGCTGTTTGATTCTGGAGACAATTAGTGACGCCTTGTTGAAAGTGACACAGTTTTATGAATATTCATGTGGATGTCCGAAATTTAAAAAAAAAAGCAATCTGTTCCATATGAATCTGAAACGCATAACACCGCCAAATTTGAGCATGAAGTATGACTGGTTCGTGATTCAAAAAAAAAGAGCTGACCGATCAGGGTAGCTGAAGCACCACAAAACTTCAAAAAAAAGAAGGAGATGCAAGATGATATTAAGGGATTAATGTAAGAAATCAAATTAAAATGACTTAAACATGCATTCGGTTAGAGTGGCCATTTAGAGAAAACCCTAAGACAAAAAAAGGCTTCTGTACTACGAATTGTGAATTAATTTCAACAAACTCTTGTGAATAATTAATTAATCGATCCATTAATTAATTATTCTGTTTTGAATATGAAATGGGTTTCTGAATTTTGCCTACAAACTCCAAATTGTTATTATGGTGCATCTTTAAATGTGTTGGCATTTGTAATGTTTGTCACAATAACAACTAAAGAAATGGCAATTCAGGATCCTCGTTTTGAATTTTTACGCCAAATTCTAACGAAAATTCGTGAACAAGCTGAAAAAGCTGGAATCGATGGTACTATGCAAGTCTCACTAATACGGGTAGATCCAATGGAAGAGAAACAGGTACTTTAGGCGATTTTTTTTTTCTTACCTCGTTCATCATCTCATTATTATATTTGATCGTCTAACCGTTTCGTTCACTTATTTTTTCTCCTTCATATTTCTATGCCTACAAACTCCAAATTGTTATTATGGTGCATCTTTAAATGTGTTGGCATTTGTAATGTTTGTCACAATAACAACTAAAGAAATGGCAATTCAGGATCCTCGTTTTGAATTTTTACGCCAAATTCTAACGAAAATTCGTGAACAAGCTGAAAAAGCTGGAATCGATGGTACTATGCAAGTCTCACTAATACGGGTAGATCCAATGGAAGAGAAACAGGTACTTTAGGCGATTTTTTTTTTACCTCGGTTATCATCTCATTAATATATTTCATCGTCTAACCGTTTCGTTCACTTATTTTTTCTCCTTCATATTTCTATATTGACTTTTCAATATGAACGTATTGTTTAATTGGATTCTTTATAAGCTAATCTAATTAAGTTACTAATTAAGTTAATTAAACTAATTTTATAAGCTAATCTAAAAATATAAGCTTTATAAGCTATTTTTTGTTAGCGGTTCACTTAGGTCTTTCTACAGCGATCTTTAATAATGATAAATATGATGCAACTTATTATCATTTCTTTTTCATTAACGTTTAAAACAGTTAATTACTTATGTTTCCGATTAGTAGTTTCTCATTGATGGTTTATTTTTCTTATTTTTGTTATACTTCTTATTTCCAGTGAACTGTAGAGTACTGTTTCCAATAGTTAGTTATTGCAATTAATTTCAGTGAAATTTTTTCTCTTTTTTTTTCATAAAAATCGAACGTTTATTTTGGGGAAGATAGTGTAGAAGTTTTTCTTTTTCTTTTTCAGCTCATAAAAATGATGTTCTCATTTTCTGCTATAAATTAAAAGTTTTAAGCGAGTCCTTAATCCTTTTTTTCAATCATCGTTTTTCGAAATTTTTCTCTTTTGGAACCTTTTTTTTATGATAATATTTTGCAGTCGGCCACTCATCATCTGTTCCGACTGTAAAATGTCTTATGTTCTCTCCCTTTTTCGTTTGGTAGAACTGTAGCGTTTTTTTAAATAAGTTGTTCAAGCCATTTGATGTCAACTATTAAGGAATCAGCATTCATGGATGGTTTTGGTGAAATTATGCCTCAAATGGTGTCCTCTCCATTCGTTTTCGCGCCTCTACGCCGAGTGTTCGGACCATGGCCTTCTGAGGACTACTACAATGACAACGATGAAACGTAAAAGCGCTTCTCATATCCTAAGCAATATTTTCTAAGTTTAATGACTTTACCAAAAAGTATAGTGGTTGGAAGATTCAAGGACTGGATTTTTGAAAATTTAGTAAAAAAAAGTAATTTAGCAATTAGTATTCAAGGAGTGAAAAAAACTTTGATGCTGAGCAATATAGCATGATGTTGAAATCTTTTTTTGAAAAAATAATCGTAAGTTATTTGCGTCCTCAATACTTTATGAACGTTCAGCTTCCGATTTACTCGATTAATGCATATAGAGGCAAAAAATAGTGACAATAGCCCCGGGATCGTTATTGTAAAGGCCTGAAGGAATCATACATCTTCTAAAGATTGCGGAAATGGTGATAATTTACAAATTAAGTCCTAAGTCGCACTATTCCTCACTTTAAATTTTCATTACCCCTAACAATCTGTCATGTTAGATTGGATGATAGCAACATAGACTGCATGGAAAATGTATGCAATTGATTAGAAGCGACTCATCAATGGCTAATGGTGACACCGTCACATAGAAAAAGAACGACACCAGTTCGACGTTTTAATTTATGCATTTCAGAATATGCAAAAATAAGGTTGCCCTAACATTAAACATTAAAGAAATGAGTGAGCACTTTCCATTAGAATGCTCAATATTTCTGCGGTGATTTTTGCGATTCGATCCAAAAATGAGCGATCAATATTTTTCAGTCATCAGGTACCCGATTTCTTCTCGAATCGAAGAGCCGATGTGATGATGCCATCGATGGGTGTCCCTCCAATGAGCGGATCCGCAATGATGGGTTCACCGATGATGGGCCCTCCTCCACCTCCTTCTCCACCAGTCTTACCACAAGTTATGCTTATGGGTAATCCTATGTCAAACAAACCCGATCATATTCTACCCCTTATTAACCAAAATCGTATAATGCAAAATATTCCACAAGTATCTGTAATACCACCTCAATCTTCAATTCCCGATATGAGCGCTCAGCAATGGCGTAATCCGTTTGTGATGGGTCCACCTCAGATGCAACAACAACAGCAACAACCGCAAGCACCCATCATCAATAATCAATGGCAAGACGGAATTACGGCCAATACGCTGCCTAGATTCGATAACGGACCATGGGGGGCTGCTCCAAATAGATGGCAAGCGTCTTTGCAACGAAACAACGAATGGAATGTTCAAAGAGTAATATATCTTTATTTATTTATTTCTAATTTCTTCAATATTTTCTTTTAAAAAAAGTTTGAAAAGCTGTTGCTGAAAAGCAATGGCAAATCGAAAAAATAAAATATGCACATTGATAGGGAATGAGATGCACATGTGATGGATTGCTCTTACAAGTTATATTTTATGTACTCAAGCTTACGATCCATGTCTTCTTGTATCTTCGAGTTATTGTGATCGCAGTTATCAACTGGCGTGATCGGTACAATTCATCTAAGTAGACAGTGAAGTGCCGATGAGAAAAGCTTTTATATATTTGCAAAGCGTAAATAAATCTTTTATGCGATCGTCGAATTAAGTTGATTTTAGGCTGAACTATTCAACTCGCTATGGGTACACGACAATTCATGGTCTAATAAAGCCTCCAAAAATGCATTAGTTCATCGTGCGTACAAGATGCAACAACAACAGCAACAACCGCAAGCACCCATCATCAATAATCAATGGCAAGACGGAATTACGGCCAATACGCTGCCTAGATTCGATAACGGACCATGGGGGGCTGCTCCAAATAGATGGCAAGCGTCTTTGCAACGAAACAACGAATGGAATGTTCAAAGAGTAATATATCTTTATTTATTTATTTCTAATTTCTTCAATATTTTCTTTTAAAAAAAGTTTGAAAAGCTGTTGCTGAAAAGCAATGGCAAATCGAAAAAATAAAATATGCACATTGATAGGGAATGAGATGCACATGTGATGGATTGCTCTTACAAGTTATATTTTATGTACTCAAGCTTACGATCCATGTCTTCTTGTATCTTCGAGTTATTGTGATCGCAGTTATCAACTGGCGTGATCGGTACAATTCATCTAAGTAGACAGTGAAGTGCCGATGAGAAAAGCTTTTATATATTTGCAAAGCGTAAATAAATCTTTTATGCGATCGTCGAATTAAGTTGATTTAGGCTGAACTATTCAACTCGCTATGGGTAGCTGAACTATTCAACTCGCTATGGGTACACGACAATTCATGGTCTAATAAAGCCTCCAAAAATGCATTAGTTCATGCGATCGTGCGTACAATCTTCTGATACACTTACAGTAGCGTGTAATGGGAATGTAATGCGTCATTTTTATAGCACATTTGCCTTTCAAGCGTTTGCCCATCTTAGTTTCCTTCTTTACATAGCTTTCATTCCCTCGAAAAAAAAACGGGTTTGGATTGGCAAAAAATACGA
This sequence comes from Toxocara canis, assembly GCA_000803305.1. NCBI lineage: Eukaryota > Metazoa > Nematoda > Chromadorea > Rhabditida > Toxocaridae > Toxocara > Toxocara canis. The sequence continues at coordinate 161,975 of JPKZ01000167.1, read as the reverse complement.
AACTTTCTTCTTTAGAAGCGAAAAATCAAACTGATCGGAAGTATCGTCTTCGATAAAATAATCCTTTTTCTGGATAGTAAATAATTCAAGAACACCGATAGGTTCGAATTGCGCCTGAAATCCAGAGATTCATCATTGCGATAAAGCGTCAACAATCACTATTGAAACCAAACTTATAGAGCAATCTTTTGGACAATCTTGATGAACGCATGAGCCAAGCAGTATCAAATATTCCACAAGATGGAGGAGCACCATGGTGGAATCATGAAACTCAATGGGGCAACAATGATATCCAACAGCCACAACCACAACCTTCCGTTTTCATCGGCCAGACTTTCAATGCAATGCCAATGCAATCACAGCAACCGATGATGCCACCGCCGCAACAGCAGCAGCAACAAGTACCACATCAGCAACCACCACAACAGCAACCTATGTTCTTCTTCCCTCAACAGGTGGATCGGATTTTTTCTTTAGAAGTTGGCCACCAATCGCAGTCGTCAATTCAAAACAATTCATGTGACATAGATCATTCAGAACTTTTTGCTCTTTAAACAGTATTTTCAATGTAAAACACAAATCCACAGCCATTCGCTCTCATTTCTCTCTCTTAATTCAACTTCTTTTCCCCGTTTTGCCCTCCCCCACCCCTCCCTAACCTCTCCACTCGTTCATCCGTATGAGGTTTTAAATTTTACACACACGCTCTCAGTTTTCTCTGTCAGCACAGCGCGCATCTTCCATCTGTTTGACTTTTTGTATGCATAATAGTGAGGAAAAACGAGCGTTTAAGCATTTAGTTGTGAAGATATCAAGTGATCTCTCTCAATTATAGTACGAATTAGCTTAATGTCAGTTGATCTGGCGAATTATCAACAACCATTTCAGCGATCGATCGCTGACATGCCCAGCACTAACAACGACCTCTGCAAACGGAAAATATAAAACTTCTGTGATCTGTTTCTACATATGGCACTGCGTCTTATATGGGACCAATCTGTTTATGCATCGGGCATAAGATGTGTGTCTTTTGCATAAAAGTACGGCACGCCTTTTAGGCTTTCATTTGGCTGTGGTCTCAAGTGCTAATGCCACCTTTTAAAAGAATTAAAAAACTACGCATAAGTAAATATATTTAAGCGTATCAAAAGTGCTGCTGGATCCTGCCTACCCATTCCATGATTCCATATGGTTCATCCAGAATTTATGTGGAAGCCTCGATGAACATGAAGAACTGAAAAATTTCGAAGCCGTCAAAGTGGATCATACATAATATTCGGGAGCTTAATTGCGAATTCGGGAGCTTAACTGCGAATTTTCAGAACTTTGGTAATGGAAACCAAGCACCAAACCCACCACAGTTTCCGGTCCCTGATCAGTCCATTGAGCAGCAGCCGCAACAGTTGCAACAACAACTTCAGCCGCAGGTACCTCAGGTTCCGATCATCCCTCAACTGCTGCCTGTGATGCAACCCCAAGTTGTTACGCAAGGAAATATGAATAATCAACAACAAGCTGTACCTCAAATTCAAAACGCTTGGCCAAGAACTGACGCTATTGTTATGGCGGTGAGTTCGATTCAAGCATGTTATTTGTTTGCGTTTCATTCAACGGATCATTCCTTATAATCTGAAATATTTAGTGGATCAAACGCACTGCATGAAGACGTCGAATTTGCGCTGATTTTGCAAAAACTATTCCAGAATTCAAAATTTCGGACGTATTTCTCGCATTATGCTATCTGTGGGCGCAATGCGGTGACGCAAAACACTTGGCATCATTTTGAGCACAAAAATAGATTATTCGAGCAAACATATAGACACGAAGAGATAGAGAGAGATGAGTTTATGTTTGATCGTTTGTTGCACGAAGAATGCAAATCAAACATATTCATTCCCCAATCCACTATTCATGCAAAGTGCTTTAACACATCCAAACTGGTTCTTGCATGATTCGGAATGTCGCCTTGTTGATACAATCTGGCAATGATAGACGTATCATGTACACAAGTGATCCTATGATCCGTTCGTGGAGTGCACATATTTTTATGGACGTGATTTAACGTGGATAGGGGGTATAAGTAATGTTTTATTCGATATCCTTATCTGATAAGCATGGATTCTGTAATTACCTACACATTATGCTTACAACCGAGCTAGTCCCCTAGATAGAGCTATGAAATATTGTATACAGTTACCATATAATCACATTTAAGCTGCCGATCGTATGGCAGATGATCCAGAATTAGCGGATTTGCATATGGCCTATTCGGTCGTCGTTTAGTTTGCGCGACTTAAACATTGCAATGCGGTGCGAGCGACGGTTTTTTTCGACGAAATGTTTACAATTTGCATAACAGCAACTGGATTTTGATAAGTTAGAATATGGATGCTCATTGAATGCCTCTATAAGAATAACTTATACAAAAGCAAAGCTTGACGGGCCTCATAAATGTAAAAATAAATTAAATCCGAGAATATTCGGCGGGAATAATTGTAAAATAAAGTCGCCTGTTGTGTCTATTATCAAACCTGGCAACCTTTTATTGGCCTGGTTCCGAGGGGAATCTTTTCTTAACTTAACCGGTGAGTTTAAGCCTTATGTTGGTTCATTTCAAATAAGCTCGATAGGTAAAGATGTGAACTGATAAAAGGTTGTATTTTAGGGTGGTAACTTGCCTCAAGTACCACTGCGACCAATTGAAGAGAGCGTCAACGGTGGTATACCTCCTCCTCCAGAGGCACCGAAGGTACCTTCAGTAGCCGTAGACACTATGCCTTTCGCGCACCCGCAACAGCAAGAAAAGGTTCGTCAGAGTAAAGTATTCTGCTCGATCTGGTATTACTTGGTTACATTACCATAGTGTCATTGTTGGTAGGTTGAAGTAATTTCTTGCTGGATGTTTTCAAGCATTATTACTTGCATTTTCTTGTTCTGATACGATCCCTTTTAAAAATGCATTTGTTCAGCGCATATTTTACTGATAAATTTAGTTGGTGGATCATTCTTCGTCGTTTAACCAAAACTTACATCGTTTATTGCTACAGCTTCAATTCGGCAACCACAATTGGCAAAAGAGTTGAAAGCTTTTTGTACTGAGAAACTTTTCGGCTTCTATAGCGCGCAAAATGGAAAAAGTCAATTCTTAGACAGAAAAACTGATACTTTTTAGCCTGTAAAAGTGAATGCACTATTCTACTGCTTTTTAGATTGGTTTTCAAATGCCGAAATTCCCTGGTCAACCGATCAACGAGGCAGCACGAGATGAACAAATGGGAGTGGTGAACCCGATCTTTTTCCAGGTCGATGAACCACGACATCTTGACGATGACGGTGATATAACCAGCGATTAGAAGACGCCAATAGCGTCTTCGTCCGACTATTCTCTTCATCATCCTCCTCCTACATTTGTCGCCTTTATTTTTTTTTTTAAAGTTCACTTGAATGATTACTGTGATGGTGATTTTGTATTAATTAATCTTTTCCATGCAGGTCACAAATCTCACCGTCATTTCCGTAGGAATTTCTTCAAAAATTTTTCAAATTTTAAATGCATAAAAGTATTTCTACCGACAACATTACTCTTACTCCATTCAGACATCTAATTGAGAGACGTCATTACGATATATGGATCCACAAATAATAAACTGTTCCGACATAAATGCAGTAAGCCTAACTGCATGGTCTTAAATGAATATTGGAATTTGTTTAAGTAAACTTTCGAATAATCTGTCCAACTTTTGTTGAGAAGTAAATACTTGATGTCGAGAAACTGGTAGGTTCGTTGCAAGATGTATGGTGTCAACTTGCTGATTGCATTGCACACATTCACCTCCATGTTTGCATACTTCACCACTTTTCTATCTCCAACGATTCTGCAATCTCGTTTTCTTTCTCTCTCTCTGTCTCTGTCTCTGTCTCTGTCTCTGTTCTTTTCACCGTTGGCAAGCAGTACTGTGAATACCTGTATATAGAATGATTTTTTAAGGAAAAAAAAAGAGTCACTTCGTCACTGAACAGCAGCCGCTTTTATTTTTCTTTGTACGTTAGCACAGCTCGTTTTGTGTGTCTCTCCTCGTCAAACGATCGTAACGTATCGGTGAAAGTTCCCTTCTTCTTCTTCTTCTTCTTCTTTTTCTTCTTCTTTGCGAAATGATTAAAAATTTATTCGTAAAAATTTGATAGCATCAAAATATTTCAAGGGAAGTTTATGTGGTCATGATTGTTTCATAATATAATAAAGAACGAATGGCCAACAAGGATTACTGAAGAAGACTAAAAACATCGTGCTAAAGGGAAAAGTTCGGCGGGCATTAGCACAGACGTAGAGCTTCCGCCGCCTCATATGCGAAAATACCCGGTTCGACTACTGATTGCTTCCCCAACGGATCGCCAGTATGATAACCACGAGAGCGTGGCGCGGTTGTCAGGTGCATTGGTACTCGAACTGACGAAATTACAGCTGCGTTTATGTCTTTGTTGTAAACAGTTACTATTAAACATAAAGTATTTCGAGAACGCTATCGAATTGTTTCTTTCATAATCGCAAAAGTTCGAATAGTCTAATTAATTAACGAAACCAACTTAATAATCTTGAACAATCGATTACGGTAAAAGAAAGAAAGCATCTATGCAATCGAAAATGATTCAATTATAATATCTTACTTAGATCTACGAGACCACCATCTATGCCATAAGTGCAATATATGCCTTTCGAAAAAATAAGATGAAAAACAAGAATAAGAACAGCCAATAAGCTGAATTTGCCATCACAATTCTCTGTCTCTGTCTCTGTCTCTGTCTCTGTCTCTGTCTCTGTCTCTGTCTCTGTCTCTGTCTCTGTCTCTGTCTCTGTCTCTGTCTCTGTCTCTGTCTCTGTCTCTGTCTCTGTCTCTGTCTCTGTCTCTGTCTCTGTCTCTGTCTCTGTCTCTGTCTCTGTCTCTGTCTCTGTCTCTGTCTCTGTCTCTGTCTCTGTCTCTGTCTCTGTCTCTGTTCTTTTCACCGTTGGCAAGCAGTACTGTGAATACCTGTATATAGAATGATTTTTTAAGGAAAAAAAAAGAAAGTCACTTCGTCACTGAACAGCAGCCGCTTTTATTTTTCTTTGTACGTTAGCACAGCTCGTTTTGTGTGTCTCTCCTCGTCAAACGATCGTAACGTATCGGTGAAAGTTCGCTTCTTCTTCTTCTTTTTCTTTTTCTTCTTCTTTGCGAAATGATTAAAAATTTATTCGTAAAAATTTGATAGCATCAAAATATTTCAAGGGAAGTTTATGTGGTCATGATTGTTTCATAATATAATAAAGAACGAATGGCCAACAAGGATTACTGAAGAAGACTAAAAACATCGTGCTAAAGGGAAAAGTTCGGCGGGCATTAGCACAGACGTAGAGCTTCCGCCGCCTCATATGCGAAAATACCCGGTTCGACTACTGATTGCTTCCCCAACGGATCGCCAGTATGATAACCACGAGAGCGTGGCGCGGTTGTCAGGTGCATTGGTACTCGAACTGACGAAATTACAGCTGCGTTTATGTCTTTGTTGTAAACAGTTACTATTAAACATAAAGTATTTCGAGAACGCTATCGAATTGTTTCTTTCATAATCGCAAAAGTTCGAATAGTCTAATTAATTAACGAAACCAACTTAATAATCTTGAACAATCGATTACGATAAAAGAAAGAAAGCATCTATGCAATCGAAAATGATTCAATTATAATATCTTACTTAGATCTACGAGACCACCATCTATGCCATAAGTGCAATATATGCCTTTCGAAAAAATAAGATGAAAAACAAGAATAAGAACAGCCAATAAGGTGAATTTGCCATCACAATCAGATTGTGGTGGTGATATTGTTAGCTGGAAGACTCGATAAAATTCCGAGATTTTTTCGCAGAGTGACGCATTGTTAAGGGATTTCTTCGAGAGTGATCATAAGAAAGTGAAAAGAAATATGAATTTGCTGAAAAAAAGAAAAAAATCATGAAAGTGAAAAGGCTTGAATGAAAATATGGGTTTGCTGTTATACGTGAGATTACTACGTTCGAACGTTTCGTGGACCGCACTCATCGATTCATATTCACTGAGAGCTGAGAAAATTTGCGTATTCAGCGATTTTTTCAATTTATCGACAATCTTAAGGCTTTCATAAACATATACACAAAATGAAATTTTTATTAACTTCAACGATGAAAATAAAACATTTAACGATGACTTAAAGAGCTCTCGCTTATCAATTTCCATCACCCTTATATCACCTCGGCTATTTATTCAATGATTATCGAAAGCATATCCACATGTACAGGAACAGCCTCGATGAGGCCTTTTTTTTCATGTTGGGTACAAAACCGTTTCGTATGTCGCCATACAGTTCTTATTATTTCTCGCACTGGCGACTTTTATAAACGAAACTTAACGAAGATTCGACGTTTCAAATTATAAAAATTATTTTGCTTTCTATTCATTTTTTTTTCCGCTCTACCGAACTTTATTCAAAGAAAACACGTCTATACGAAATGAGCAACGGAGAAGTAACAGCTAAAAATGAAAAGGTAACAACAATAAAGATATACTATACAAATTGATGATGCGCAAACGATAACAATAGGTAATTAGAACCCTGGCATTTGTCAAAACATTTCGAAAATAAATAACTGAGAAATTATAGAGATAAAATGAAAGGAAATTTTTTTTCCTAACACCTCTATTTTTGGGACTTATAAAAATTTCTCCACACATTTCTCCGTCAGTTACAATAAAGCATATTGCAAAGTATACACGGGCATTTTGCTACGACTTTTTTTTTTAAAAATTATGTAAGTCATGCATAATTAGAAACGAATTTCGTATGTTTTATATGGCTCTTCTTAAAATATGCGGGCCGTTTACTTGAATTTTATGAACGATTAAAGCCGTAGCTCATGTTTGGTGCATAAGCTGGGCCACCTAGGAATAGAGCCGTTTAATTCGGAAATGAGAAACTCTATCGGTGATGAAGGGTGGTGCTCGATGAAGTAAATTAATTTATGAAACAATCACTAAGGATCTTAGCCTAGCTAAGGAAATCCGACGAAATTTCTCTCCCACAATCGAAACGGCGAACACCAAATAATAGTTTGACGATATACCAACATCAAAAAATTTCCTTCCACTACTAAAAAATGAATTCAAATTATAAATTGGTATCTTCCACCAATTAAAAATCAGGTAAGGAAGCGCAAAATGAAAATATGACTTAAGTGGGAGAGCACACGAAAAGAATGGAAATTATAGAAATCTTTTGATGATTATTAGCCTCAAAATGCTCTCGTTTCTGGGCGATTCTTGGCATCATCAACGGGTTCAACATACACACACACATATTTCGAATACTTATATTTCGCAAAAAAGTTGTCATCCGATATCCATTCATACTGCTAAAAAGCGTTTGCAATATGCGAGCAAATCTTGCTTCAAAAATAGTGACCAGTAAATTTTAGTCCGAAAATTAATTACTAGCAAAATTTTAGCTCAAGAAAAATGGTCAGCAAAAAATGCTCAAAATGGAAGAAAGTTTGCCAACTTATGCGGACAAATTCAGAAGTTAAAGTGCAAAAAAAAAAACAAATGTACAATACAATCGTTACTTCACAACTGCGAAATTAAATAAACGCGACTGTTTCGAAGAGTTGAAATTATGCGATAATTTGTGCATCTTTTGCCATCGCATAGAACGCTGAATATGGATTTGCGAGAAGTTGCTGCGGTGAACCAAACTCATATATTCGTCCTTTGTCGAGTACCATTACCCTGAAATTTTTCTTAAAGAGTAACGAAACCTGAAAAAATATTAATTATTATCTGAAAATTTTTTTTTTGCGGTTGGAACGCTTTCGTTCACTCAAGATTCCTTAATAATGAAATGCACTATTGCAATATGCATACATATTACACAGAATGCAACAAACTTGTTCAGTAATACAAGTGTTTATTTACTAGCTGCTAAAAGCCCATGATTACCACAGGATGGGGAAAACGAAGTTTTCCTCATTCTGTGGTAATCATGAGAATTCTGTGGTACCCATTCTGTGGCAATCATGGGAATTCTGTGGTAATCATGGGAATTCTGTGGTGATCATGAAAACATCTCATAAAATAGAATTCAGAAAGCATATGTTATTCGATTCCAAAGGAATATCACCTGTACAGGTGAGGTAGAGACCTTTAATGAAGGCGATATTTCACAAAGTTATTTTACCAAATTCCTAACACTGTAACGGAGAAAAAAGTGAATGTTTAACACTAACTTAAGAAATTCAATTGTAACGCAAAAGATTTCACTGAAATTTTTGCAAAAACCTTTTTACCTCATCTTAGGAAATTATTCTCGGAAAATTGTTCCATTTATCGATTTTTTAAAAAATTTTTAATCATACCCTTATTTTTCCCGGTTAATCAGTTGAATTCCGCCTTCTCAAGAAAAGCTTTTTCAAAACTGCACACTTTTTTCATTTTTCATTTCTTTTTCTTTCATGCCTACTGCAGATCAGTCCAACGGAAATCTTGAAATTTTCGAACAGCAAACACTCATATGGACGGCGGTAAGCGTCCTTCAATTGCTATATACTTGATAGTGAGGTTTCCATTGGTGAATGTGTATGAAAAATTTGAAATCTGCATAGAGAAAAATTGCATGAAAAATATGCACGTAACAAACTCATAATTGTTTGCTCTCAAATTTCAGCTGAGCGCATAAACTAGCAAATTTAAAATAAATAATAATTTTAAAAAAACCTGTCATAATCTAAGATGGTGTTCAAGCGATGTGCAATCGTGAGCACTGTCGAAGATTTGAATTCTCGTCTTATCGTCTCCTGAATCAAGGAATCTGTAGCCAAATCAACGGCCGCTGTTGCCTCATCTAATATGAGCACTTTACTTTTCCGTAGTAAAGCTCTCGCCAAGCAAACCAATTGCCTTTGGCCGACACTGATATTTTCGCCACCCTCGCTGATCACATGGTTCAAACCATTAGGTAGTCCCGAAGCGAAACTCTTTAGATGGGCTAATTCGAGCGCTGTCCAAATTTCGTGATCGTCGTATAGTCGGAATGGATCCAAGTTGAAGCGAAGTGAGCCCGAAAATAGTACGGGATCCTGAAAAGAAGCTCCCATAAAAGAGCATGGAAACTAAGGATAAAACCGCCATCAGATTGGTGTTTCGAAGGCAGCCATTTATGGCCAAGGAATGTTTGACGTGGATCGATTTGGACGGCATAAAGCTAAAGAAGATAGCTGCTGTAGGGAAAGAGTGATCTAAACCAATCCAAAAATAAATTCCCTACGACAAGCATATGAAAGTATTCTAGCTAAATACATGCAAACAAGCCAGCTCTCTAGCAAACCAAAGCAAACGTCTAGTTACCGGAATAAGGACTAATAGAACATTTGTGTTTTACATAAGTTCATCGCTGAGGTGCTACCTTCCCCTAAAATTACGCTTCATTGCCTTTCTGCTCATTTACCCCTAATGTCATCTCATTCGCCACTTTCCTCTCCTCCGAAATTTTTGTCGGCATAAAAAAACCGACAGCCTGCCCGTCATCCTGAAATTTTGAAGTCGGACATACAGAGAGTCCTTTAGAGCCCAAATAAACGTACCTGTGGAATTATAGTGAGATTGGAACGCAAATCATGCAATCCCAACGTAGCAATATTGATATCGTCGATTAGAATCTCTCCTTCTGCAGCCTCGACCATACGGAACAATGCTAACGCCAAAGAACTTTTGCCTTAAAAGCCATAAACTCTTTTCACATCTGAACAGCGACCGCCTAATAAAATTATCCATACATAAGCGAACTAAAATCAAAGAACTTTGTATAACAAATAACATTCACATTTCTAGGCATAAACTAACAATATTCCTGAAAAAAAAACAAAGTAAGTGAGATTAAAAATCCGACCTAGTACTTAGTAAAACTTCTACGTGAGGAGTTAGCCCAAACACTTACTACATTCACTGCCATAATATCTGCATACCCTTTACTCCACAACAATTTAGTGTCGATCGAAAATTCTCCCAGTCTCATACTTCCTAATTTTAAATTTGCTCTTAAGAGTCATAGAGATAAGATACAAGCAAGAAAAAAACAATCAAGGCAAACGAAGCAAATAAAACTGCACTAGAACGAGTGGGTATATGTAATCCTCTCACCTGCTCCTGTTCTTCCTACAATACCGATTTTTTCGGCCGGCTTAATCGTTGCACTCAATTTGCGTACAACAAAGTCGAGTCCTTCTCGATATCGAGTTGAGTACTCATGCAATTCAATTGCACCATTCCTTGGCCAACCTTTTGCCAGTTCAAGCCCTTCGATTCTCCATTCAGCCTTCAATTCAAAATACAGCCTCAATCAACACTTCAACAAATTACGAGGAATCCAAAAAAAGTCAATCGAATAAATCAGTTTTTTTTAAAATCAATTTGAGAACTCACATCTTCTTGTGCAAAAACCTTCCCGAAAGTAAAGCCGCCATTGTAAAGAATAGAAAATTCTTAAAATTCCAGAAAAGTAGATAATTATGATGTTTTCCTCGACGAAATATAGTAAATTAAGTCAGTTTGTCAATAAATCACGATGTCGAAGTAGGCTCTTGCGAAATCAATTCCATATATTTTTCTACCGTTTGAAGTAAATGAAAACTTCTCCTAAATCTAATCTTTCTGGAATAAGCAGCTGCATTTCTTGAAAATTAAGGAAATTTTCATCAAACGCCCAACAAAAAAAAAGACTTCCGAGAGTGTGAAAAAAGCTTCGACCCCATTAGCACTATTGCAATATTGTATCGAACTCGTTATATAGACTTACCTCAGTCGGCGTTTCCGCATACTCTTTAACTCTTTCAACGGCTACAATATTCGTTTCCAATTCGCTGATTTGCCTTACAGCGAAATTGAGCGTCTCCGTTATCTGAACTTTAATTTCTCACTAGTAATCATTAGTGATTTAACCATATAAATCCTTTTTGAAAAATTTGACATTCACGATTTCCACTAAAAAAATTACGTTAGCCGATCACTGCTTCAGGCTGTCATACAATTCAAGAAATCAACTTCAATCTGGAGCATTTTGGAAAGCCTTAAGTAATCCTATAAATTCAGATTAGTGTTCCATTTCAAGCTGTTTTCGACCGTAAGAGGGACTATGCTGGGAAGAGATCTGATCGGTGGAGAAGGGGAAAGAAAGGAGGAGGTAGACTGACCGAGATGATGAATTCGAAAAATATGATGTCGGGAAACTGAAACGATTAGGTAATGGGGTCTCTACCGTTACTGGACAATACTTTAGAGATGCTGAGTAATAATCCTAAGACCTAAGGTGGGGGGTAGTAATGCAAGCACAACGAAACTACTCACGTTGAGAGCATACGAAATGCTGAGTCCAGCCACGCCAGCCGTAATTCCAATACCCCATTCACGTGATAGAGCGGCAAACAACGCTGCGAATAGTACAACACAATTGCCAACAAATTCGAGACGTACCGCAAGCCAACGATTCGAAACCAAATTCAAATATTTGCAACGAATAAACGTATCCACTCGTTTTTCCGATATTTTACAAAATTCATCCACCTAAAAACATTTTCGATACCGCAGATGATATAAGTTTATAAGAGATCAGCAAAAGAAGCGATTTGTATAGTGGAATGCTTCAAAACGGAAATGGGTGGGTATATACAGCATGCTGTGGAAACTACGAATAACAACTAATTGTAAGCGTTTTGGAGAAAAAGCTAGACGACTAGAATTAACCACCTCATAGACTGATAGTTTTCGTACTAAGAAAAAAAAACAACTGATCGAAAACTTAATAGTTTTGGGAGAAATCTATTGCGTTCATTAAACCAAAATCGATGACTAAACAATCACATTAATAAATAATAAGTTAAGTATAAACAATTAAACAATTAAGTAAGTTAAATAAATAAGTATAATAAGTTAAGTTATCATAATTCAAAAACATAATTTCTTCACGAGTACAAAAAATACATATTTCGGAAAAGGGAGAAGAACGTTCAACACCAAAAAATTAAACTGGAATGAAGGCTGAAGCCAGAACCAATAGATATGGTTGTGGTTGATAGAAATGACTTAAGGACGACTAATAGACATGGCGCCGAATAAAAGATGACTCGAATAGATCAATGAAGGACGATCAGTAAATAACGAAAAATGCCTCCAGCAGATATGGCCGATGTTATTCAACTGTTGCGAAGTCGAACGACAAAATTCTTGATTTTGCAAATCATCTTAATAATTGTTGGTACAACTCTTTTGCAATGAACATAGAGCCTCAAGAAACGTTTTCGAGGAATAATCCTCTCAGTAAATAAATAAACGAAGCGGTAAAGGAAGAGATTTATTTTTAAAAAAATATATGTTTGACTATTCCAACGGCATGAAGAAGACACTTATAAGCTCGAAACTAGCTATTCGAGACGATTAGAGTATATCTGCGATGGTAACGTCGAAGAGAACACACAAAGGTGCGTTAATGGTGGAGTGTTAATTTACGTGTTGACGAGAGAACATTTGCTTTTTTTTTCTCAAAATTCTCAAAATTTTTTGAGAATTTTCCTAGAAAACAAAGAAAAATCTCGTAAGTGAATGCTGTTTTTGCTTTTAAACGTAAATCAACACATCATCTGTCACTCCCCGTATATGCATCCTCTAGCCGTTGTAATCTGGTTTAATTATTTTGGATCACTCAAACTACGAAAAGATTTCCCTCAGAGTAGTGGTGTGCTATAATTGATGACAGTGCACATATATATGTATATATATATATATGCATATATACATACATATATAAAATATATTCAGGTTTTTTTTATCATGCCCTTATTTTTCCCAGTTAATCAGTTGAATTTCGCTTCTCAAGAAAAGCTTTTTCAAAACTGCACACTTTTTTCATTTTTCATTTCTTTTTCTTTCATGCCTACTGCAGATCAGTCCAACGGAAATCTTGAAATTTTTGAACAGCAAACACTCATATGGACGGCGGTAAGCGTCCTTCAATTGCTATATACTTGATAGTGAGGTTTCCATTGGTGAATGTGTATGAAAAATTTGAAATCTGCATAGAGAAAAATTGCATGAAAAATATGCACGTAACAAACTCATAATTGTTTGCTCTCAAATTTCAGCTGAGCGCATAAACTAGCAAATTTAAAATAAATAATAATTTAAGCAAAACCTGTCATAATCTAAGATGGTGTTCAAGCGATGTGCAATCGTGAGCACTGTCGAAGATTTGAATTCTCGTCTTATCGTCTCCTGAATCAAGGAATCTGTAGCCAAATCAACGGCCGCTGTTGCCTCATCTAATATGAGCACTTTACTTTTCCGTAGTAAAGCTCTCGCCAAGCAAACCAATTGCCTTTGGCCGACACTGATATTTTCGCCACCCTCGCTGATCACATGGTTCAAACCATTAGGTAGTCCCGAAGCGAAACTCTTTAGATGGGCTAATTCGAGCGCTGTCCAAATTTCGTGATCGTCGTATAGTCGGAATGGATCCAAGTTGAAGCGAAGTGAGCCCGAAAATAGTACGGGATCCTGAAAAGAAGCTCCCATAAAAGAGCATGGAAACTAAGGATAAAACCGCCATCAGATTGGTGTTTCGAAGGCAGCCATTTATGGCCAAGGAATGTTTGACGTGGATCGATTTGGACGGCACAGAGCTAAAGAAGATAGCTGCTGTAGGGAAAGAGTGATCTAAACCAATCCAAAAATAAATTCCCTACGTCAAGCATATGAAAGTATTCTAGCTAAATACATGCAAACAAGGCAGCTCTCTAGCAAACCAAAGCAAAGGTCTAGTTACCGGAATAAGGACTAATAGAACATTTGTGTTTTACATAAGTTCATCGCTGAGGTGCTACCTTCCCCTAAAATTACGCTTCATTGCCTTTCTGCTCATTTACCCCTAATGTCACCTCATTCGCCACTTTCCTCTCCTCCGAAATTTTTGTCGGCATAAGAAAACTGACAGCCTGCCCGTCATCCTGAAATTTTGAAGTCGGACATACAGAGAGTCCTTTAGAGCCCAAATAAACGTACCTGTGGAATTATAGTGAGATTGGAACGCAAATCATGCAATCCCAACGTAGCAATATTGATATCGTCGATTAGAATCTCTCCTTCTGCAGCCTCGACCATACGGAACAACGCTAACGCCAAAGAACTTTTGCCTTAAAAGCCATAAACTCTTTTCACATCTGAACAGCGACCGCCTAATAAAATTATCCATACATAAGCGAACTAAAATCAAAGAACTTTTTATAACAAATAACATTCACATTTCTAGGCATAAACTAATATTATTCCTGAAAAAAAAACAAAGTAAGTGAGATTAAAAATCCGACCTAGTACTTAGTAAAACTTCTACGTGAGGAGTTAGCCCAAACACTTACTACATTCACTGCCATAATATCTGCATACCCTTTACTCCACAACAATTTAGTGTCGATCGAAAATTCTCCCAGTCTCATACTTCCTAATTTTAAATTTGCTCTTAAGAGTCATAGAGATAAGATACAAGCAAGAAAAAAACAATCAAGGCAAACGAAGCAAATAAAACTGCACTAGAACGAGTGGGTATATGTAATCCTCTCACCTGCTCCTGTTCTTCCTACAATACCGATTTTTTCGGCCGGCTTAATCGTTGCACTCAATTTGCGTACAACAAAGTCGAGTCCTTCTCGATATCGAGTTGAGTACTCATGCAATTCAATTGCACCATTCCTTGGCCAACCTTTTGCCAGTTCAAGCCCTTCGATTCTCCATTCAGCCTTCAATTCAAAATACAGCCTCAATCAACACTTCAACAAATTACGAGGAATCCAAAAAAAGTCAATCGAATAAATCAGTTTTTTTTAAAATCAATTTGAGAACTCACATCTTCTTGTGCAAAAACCTTCCCGAAAGTAAAGCCGCCATTGTAAAGAATAGAAAATTCTTAAAATTCCAGAAAAGTAGATAATTATGATGTTTTCCTCGACGAAATATAGTAAATTAAGTCAGTTTGTCAATAAATCACGATGTCGAAGTAGGCTCTTGCGAAATCAATTCCATATATTTTTCTACCGTTTGAAGTAAATGAAAACTTCTCCTAAATCTAATCTTTCTGGAATAAGCAGCTGCATTTCTTGAAAATTAAGGAAATTTTCATCAAACGCCCAACAAAAAAAAAGACTTCCGAGAGTGTGAAAAAAGCTTCGACCCCATTAGCACTATTGCAATATTGTATCGAACTCGTTATATAGACTTACCTCAGTCGGCGTTTCCGCATACTCTTTAACTCTTTCAACGGCTACAATATTCGTTTCCAATTCGCTGATTTGCCTTACAGCGAAATTGAGCGTCTCCGTTATCTGAACTTTAATTTCTCACTAGTAATCATTAGTGATTTAACCATATAAATCCTTTTTGAAAAATTTGACATTCACGATTTCCACTAAAAAAATTACGTTAGCCGATCACTGCTTCAGGCTGTCATACAATTCAAGAAATCAACTTCAATCTGGAGCATTTTGGAAAGCCTTAAGTAATCCTATAAATTCAGATTAGTGTTCCATTTCAAGCTGTTTTCGACCGTAAGAGGGACTATGCTGGGAAGAGATCTGATCGGTGGAGAAGGGGAAAGAAAGGAGGAGGTAGTGCACATATATATGTATATATATATGCATATATACATACATATATAAATATATATTCAGTACCGAACTAAAGTTAGAGTAAAATACCTTTCCGAACGCACGAATAGAAGCTGCTCCTTGAATGGTTTCACCGAAATGCGAATAGATTGGCGAGCGGTTTATACCTTCTAATCGTTTCAGTTGCCTTGATGTTGGCACGTAAAATCTCTAGAATAAATGAAATAATAATTTACTCAATTCTTTTCCGTTACCCATTAAAAAAAACGATCTTTCGCTAACACGACGATAATTTTTCGGAAGTCATTTTTACTTATTCTTCTTTTATGGTCGGAAAGCTATACGCTAATTTCAATATTACTTTTGAGGAGTACTATGCAATCAGTAGGTTAAATAGAGAAGAATTCAAAGCTTTGGAAAATTTTGGGGAAAAAAGTTAGACATATAACATCTTCGACGTTTCTAGCACATGGAAAGCATTCGTTGGAAGTTTAGGGCCTTCCTTGTCAAAAAATTATGACCCCAAATTTTCGACCCAGAAATAGTGATAAGTAAATTCGGTACAACAGTTCGTGATCAACAATTGTTTTGTGAAAAGAGTGACTTGCCAAACTCCCCGAGAGTGAGAGGGAGAGGGAAGTGGGGGCGATTGGAAGAGTTAGACGAGAGACGGAAGGAAGAAAACCCAAGTGTGCGGCTTGTAAGCCAGTCGATCGAATACAAATTGTCTCAATGCTTCATGTTTTTCGCACTAAATAAAGGCGCTTCCTTTAACAGAATCGTCACCACCCCGAACCTGACAAAGTTACAACTCTATTCATCGTTTCCAATCTCTTCATAATCCTCCTTCGTTTTTCCCCCCCCCCTCCACTCCCCGCTCGTCCTCTTCCAACAATATTCATAACTTCCCTCACGTTTTGCTCAAGCTTCTACTGAAACCGGACTTCTTATAATTGTATGATCACAATTAAAATATATCAATTAGTAGTTAATTTAAAAAATTATTAACATATAAGCCGAATATATACCAACGACGCGTAATAAATAGCAGCGAGTGGCACAATCACGGCCGCAAAAACGGGTGTCGATACGACAATAATGATCAGTGTGCTCAGCACATTTAGAATACACATCACGAAGTACCGAAAGTTTAGCGGTAAGAGTTGATCGATCACGTCGATGTCCTGTAATATTGCTGATGCTTTTGCATTAAAAATTGCCGAATCTGATTTCTCGACATCATGATCATTAGCCAGTTTTTCATGATCCATCAATCTAGCTGAAGAGCGGACATCAACCCGGTCAACAATGGGCCTCAAAACATCACAATGGAGGAAATTTAGCGATTTATATTCGCTGGCCCCCCCCCCCCCACAAAAAAAAAAGATGATTTTTGTGGAGACCATCATAAATGAGAAAAAGTAAGGACAAAACATCATTAAAATAAGTTATCACAAAAGTCATAAATTACCTTATCACAAAAGGTGAAAATTACCTTGTCACAAAAGTTATAAATTACCTTTCCAAATCGATTGAGTATTCTTCCAATAGGCGTCGTATCAAAGAACGACATTGGTGAGCGTAAAAGATTATGAAGTAGTGGTGTATGCAGATGTTTTGACGCATTTTGCCCGGCAAGCACCAAGAAAACTTGAGAGATGAAGAAGCTTACTCCTAAATCATATAGGAACATAAGAGTGGTAAGCTCTACTTGTAACGATACATACACTTAATGCTTCGAAGGCTTTTGTTTCGGTAAGCTTCCATCATTTGACGGATGTGGCTTGGCCATAAACTGTGCTGGCATCTCATCCACTTTCCAGAATCCACTAAAAAGTTTTGCAGCGCTCTCTTTTGTTATGCTTCGCTTCCGAATTCACTTAAACATAGAGCAAAGAGTTTTTTCTGCGTTCACAATCTAAAATTCATGATTCAACATTCCACAGCTAATCAAGTTAAGTTGTTGCCAAAAGCTCTGCACATTTTTTCAAATCAAACGAGCAATAAATCTGCGTTATTCGAACAAGCTTCCAACTGACTGATAGCTTTGCATCAATTTCAAAATTATTTATGCAAACAATTGTTGCATGACGATAACAATAATTCATCATTAACTCTATGATATCAGTGTGATCGACTATAAAATAACCTCAGTCTAAGACCATAAAATTCAATGAAGTAAACACTAGAGAATTATCAAAGTCAAATTTTATAACTAAAGCATAATATATCCAAAGGATGAAAAAAAAATAACTAGCGATAAAATCATCATAAAGAAACCTTCAACGATGCCAAAAGCGGCAAAGACACCGAGTCGTACTCCCAACGATAAATGATCACTATTTCCAGCTTGTTCGTCATTCGCATCCGACCTGCAAAAAAATTAAAAATAATTAAACCATATTTTGGGTCATTCATAGGAGATTTTTTCTTTTGTTTTCTATTACCATTTCGTCAAACAGCTACGATCGCTTAAGTCTCGTCGATTTCTGCATCAGTACCAATTGTGCTCCAAAACTTTGTTGACGCAAACGTTGAGATTACGCCACGGTTGATGCATGTCAATTGACAAGCAGACAACTGATAAGCTAGAAGTTGATTGGACTCCACGCTGACTCCAAAGATAGCGAATTCATTAAAGCATTCGTGGATTGAAGAAGCGAAAAATAAATCGTTTTGGAATGCAAATTTCTTTCACAGTATATCGGATGAGATACGCAAACATACACGCGCATACACATGCAAACAAACACGCATACACACAAAAAAAAACGAAAAACGAATCGTTCTTGGTGGACGTTTCAAACTGCAAACCATAATTCAAAATGTTGGCAAATGATTCTCGAAAGCCATCATACTGTTGGCAACCTTCGTTTAAAGTAATTTCTTAAATAGAAAAAGTGTTTGACTTGATATTTTTTTATATTTTGATTTATTATTTACTTTAATTTATCATTACCTTACATTATCAATTAGTTTTTTTTGGAAATGAATTTATCATACATTGTTTGAATGAAACGAATGAAACATTTCTGCAGTTATGATGGTATTGCTCTTAGTGAGATCAACATTTCATTGCTACGCGATTTTTTTTTAAAAGTTAGATAGAAATATTAGGAGATATTTTGTATTAAAAATTTGTAAAAATCAAACAAAAATATCAATAAATTTGCTGCAAACGATCGCCTAATAGTTGTCATCGGTAAATTTTGAACTTTTTTTTTTCGAATCAAAAGCCTTATGCAATACGATAGTATCGCTAACAATATGCGATTATTAATAAACATAAATACCGCATTTTATTAAAGCTTTTTAGTTGAATCGTTAAAGAAACAAACCATTTTGATAGCCATATACCACGTCCAAGTTGAAATCCCGCATATGATGCAAAAAAGATGAAAAATAACGCCGAAATTAATAATGTCGCTGATCGAAAATATTGCAAATAGACACTGAATTTTACCTAAAATTCTTATCAATAAGTAAATGATGATAGTTTTATTACTATTGATGATGGCGATACGCATTCAAATGGCATATCTATTTTTACGTTTTCATATATGTTGATGAAAGAACTTTTTTTTTGGTAGAATTGATAGAATTGGTAGAATTTGGTAGAACTGGTAGAATTATTTATTAAAAACATGTATGCTTAAAATGACATTTTATAAATAAGCTCTAGAAAAAATCGATATTCATATATGACGAAGGCAATCCATTATTTACTCATTACTAATTAGTATACGCGAATTACTTTTTAGTAATCACTTCTACTTGAGCTATGATACTTTTCAATGAATTTCGCCTAGTTTGACTTAAGTAGGAAAAAATATGTCAAAAAATCCTGAATAGTAAAGCTATTCTCCGCACAGATTTGAACAATAAAAGGAAATATGGAAATGGAACGGCGGGTACTGAATCTACAAATCGCCTTTCCAGTCTTTCATAAGCTTGTAACTCCTAAACGATCATTGCAGTTATTTAGCGAAATACGATACATTCCAATGTTACAAAATGTCGTTATGAAGCTATCCGATTGGTCAGTCAGGTATAAAGTTAATGAAGGATTATAAAACTACAAGCAAATTTTGTAACGACAATACGTACTAATTTCTCTTTTAAATGAATACATCTAGAATAATCGATTAGGCTTTTAAAAGAATGGACGACAAAACCATTGCCCCACCACTTTGACGATATCAGTGCGACATTTTGCTCAAAACTTTTTCGTGCACAAACAATAGAATTAACGCCAAACATACTGGTTTTGTGTTTTGGTTCACTCTTGTATGTCAAATCACTTCATTTTATCCTCCATTTCAAAATTATACGGTCGATGAACTTTTATTTCATCTTGGTGTCCTCCTTCCTCGAAAATTGTTTTTGATATCATTCGATATGACTGAGAAGCAAACTTTACAAAACTTACCCTGCCAGTTTCAGCGTGTTCTTTTTCGACAAGTTGAGCGGCCTTAGATCCCGGTCCATTCATCAACAATTGCGCCTTTTTTCTTGAAGCTCTTATCGAAGACGCAGTCGACGTCTGCGAGATTGTGCGTATTCGTGAACGTCGTCTTGACGCCTCATCGGCAAGTGCTGATATTGTTGATAAATGCCTGAAATTTTCATAAAATAGATTTTGGCCTATTGGAACAGACCAGTACTGCTCAATAACTTCCTTCTTCCGGTACTTTTCAAAATGTACTACAATTACTGCTGGCTGCTTTTTGCACGTACCTTCTCGCTCCCCCCTCCCGACCCTCCTACCTCCGAATCCTTCTCTACCTGGACAACAATGGTCATGGTACGCGATAGATGCGAATCCACTCTACCGATATCTACGTAATGCAGAATTTTCGAATCTTATTTTAAATTGCATTGGTTAATGGGATCGACACTTTATCTGCAGTGCCATGTAAATTCGTAGGATTTGTAAACTCAAATATGTATAGAGTAGGTAAACTCAGTAGGTAAGAAATTCAATAGTAGGTAAAAAACAGAGTAGGTAAAAAATTGTAAACTCAAATATGTAAACTCAAATATAGGTTGTAGATTTTAAAAGTGGCACAAGTATGGGCTCATATTTTATTTCATTGCACAAGAAAATATGAAGTAATATATGGTCAGTTCCTCAAGACGAAACGATTAAATTAATGAAAATAATTTTAAAAAAACAAAAAAAAAACAGTCGAGAAAAGCTAGTGATCAAAGCAAAGCAGAAACAAAACGCTCACGAGCCGCCTCATCTATCGGGTCGGTCATCTTGCCGAAAAGTGCATGCTAATATATTTGAGTTAAACCTTGAGTATGGTTTAAACTCTTTGGCACCAGTCATAAACTGTTATAACGTCAATAAATCAAATAAAGATCAGCGGTATCGGATAATCGTCTTTTTTTAGATTAAATTCTAGAAGAATCCTTCCTGCTTCCTTTTATTAAATAATATCTCCTCTTTTCCTATGATGACCCAGGTGATACAATTTACTCTCAACGGTCTGCGCAGATATTTCACGTTCGTAATAAATTAGCATGCTTTATCTATTTTTTTTCATGATCACTCAAATCGAAATCTTTAAAGGAGAAGCGTAATGAGAATTTTGCAATAAGAGATAACTGATGACTGGATTTTACTCATTAGCAAACAAAATGAAACCCAAAGCGAAGAAATTCTCTCGCTTACAATCAAATCGATTAGCCATCATGTAACTTTTCTCTTTAAAAGACACTCAGTAGAACGAACCTCTGAAACTCAGCAGTCATCTCTTCCGTATCGAAATCATCGTTTCCATCGAAATCAGAACGGATAATCTCTGAAGGAGTTTTTCTGATGAGATAACACCATCAGAAACTTACCAAATTTGTAAAGTGATTGAATTTTAGAGAACTTTTTAGGTCGATTGTTCTGAAAAAAAGGAGAGATGGGAAGGAGGGGCGGGGGGGAGTGAGAGGAGGGAGATTGCTTTTTGCCAAGGGACTACTTGAACTCGATTCTTGCATTACTTAATTTCTTTACTTGTACCGTTATTGACAAGATTGGCCTACCTTAC
The DNA here is from genome assembly GCA_000803305.1 of Toxocara canis. Lineage (NCBI taxonomy): Eukaryota > Metazoa > Nematoda > Chromadorea > Rhabditida > Toxocaridae > Toxocara > Toxocara canis. The sequence goes on along the minus strand of JPKZ01000167.1, from coordinate 140,226 downwards.
TCGAAGTGAGCCAAAGAACGCAATATATTGTATCAATATTCTGGTCAAAAAATAGAAATTTCTCAATTGAATGCAAGTTTGCACTCTTCTTGCGTATCAGTGCTATTCAGCCACTTTGTTCTATCGCTTCTGACCTTCTTCCCAATCCATCGCAAGCTTCCATATCTTCACCTACTTCCTTCCACAATTTAACCGACATGTTTCAAGCTCCCTACCCTATGCATTCTTTCGTTTCCTCTACTCTGTCTCCTAATTAAGTGTACCGACCACACACCGTCCCCCTTTCCCTCCATCTGAAGAAGCAAGGCTCGGTCTATTGAGTACCACTGCTGTAGATCATTTCAGCTCTTTGTGCAACCTCGAAATATGTTGTTGGTTGTTAATGCAACGATGCAAGAGTTCATTTTTGCATTTTTCAGTCTAACCTTGAACACTTCCCTCTTCGTCATGTAAAGTTCCCTTTCTCATCGTTTCATCTTCTTCCTTTTTCTCTTCGCTCTCAGTTTGGCACTCTTCCATGAACTCGGCAAACTTTCCCGAATTTGCCATTAAATCGCCGAATTTACCGATTTCGGTTATTTTGCCATCTGAAACAATACCACCGCACAAAATCAGCCATCAGGTTCCGTTCTTCGTATTCATCGTAACCATATTTCATTTACTTTTACAGTTATTAAGGTGGCCGCAAATTGTGTGGGCCCAACGACTGTTCTCTTTCTCGGAATTTTCAAGCCCTCCAAGAAAGGCTTGTTTACTATGAACCAACATTTTCATCCCACTGAAGTAAAACGAGAGATAAATTACTTCTTAAATAAGGGAAAAATCAGTAACTGTAAGGAAATGAATTGAGAGTTTGATGTAGCATTAAACACTGACCATCCATAACCACGATTGTATTAGCTTGCGCTAGATAAGTCACTCCATGTGTCACCAGAATGCGTGTTTTTCGCTTCAGAAGACCATTCGGACCAATCACCTGCATTTCAGCGAATTCGCTGTTACAGCTGTCGAATTACGCGACAAATATTGCTCCTTTCCTTTCCGGAATTATCGAGCGAAATGTCAAAAGTGTTTGATAAGCACTTGCCTCCCAAATTCCGAGGAGATTTGAGAATCGATCTCTCCAACTGTCAAAGTTTTAAGTGATCTCCCTATCCTCTCCTCCCCTCCTCTCATTCCGTATGTTTGAATACCAAGCATATAAAGACCACAGTAAACAAAGTTATGCTCAGGTAGCAAAAAGGGGTCTTTAGAAGATCGCAAATGGTAGAATAAAAGTTCTCCAAACATTAATCAGGATCAATGAATAAAGTCCGGTAAAAATAAAAGTAATAAAAAGCGCTAAAGTTTGGTTACTCTTAACTGCTTTTCCAACTCCATTCAATCAGAAGTCTTCACATAATACGATTATCCTTGCGCTTCCAGAAACTTCTAAAAAAATATTTTTTCCCCTAATAAAAAACCACCGTATATAAAAAATCTAACGCAATCAAAAAGGACTTCCGAACCTTATTGAAGATGTGTTTTCCAACGTGGCTATCGACTGCAGATAGTGGATCATCTAATAGATAGACGTCATAATTCTGATAAACAGCTCTCGCAAGAGACACTCGTGCTTTCTGACCACCAGATAGGTTAATACCCTGTAACATTTTAGAAAATAGGTTGATAATCTAGGAAGCTGAAAAAGATTTACATCGATCAACTCTGATAAATTTTTGCAATAAAAAAGGGGTCTTAAAAAGAAACAATTCTTTTCCAGACTCTCTTTTCGCTTAAACTACTAATAGCGGCAATTTTGAGCTTCCGGGTTGAGTAGATCTTTCTCTACTGTATCTTCTATACTATGCCGTCGAGTAACATTAATAACTATCGATAACTGCAAAAATCATCGCTAATATCAACGAGTAACTATATACTCGAAAATACACATCTGTTGTTTTTTTTCGAGAAATTATTCCTGCGATTGCACTTGACATATAGTGATAATCATTTCTGTAAGAAACTCATAAAGACAAAACGCCTTACAACAGTTGCGGTGAACCTATTGGAATTTATTATAGAGGTGATACATTGTTGACTTATCCACTAAGAAGAATGAACAATTTTTTAGTTGGAATTTCACCTTTTCGCCAATTTCAGTTGAATCACCTTGAGGCAATATCGCGATATCGGGTCGTAAAGCGCATGCCTCAATAACACTTTCGTAGAATTTTTCATCGAATTTCTTTCCAAACGTTATATTCTCCCTTAGGGTCAAATTCTGAATCCATGGCTGTTGTGGGACGTATGCCAGATGTCCGCGCACTCCGACGTACCCACGCAGTTTCTCCATCTCACCTTAAAGTATGCACGAGCTAAAAGTTGAAGTATATGCTTATAATTATATATATATATATTTGTATATATGTTCTTCTGTACCTACTTTTTTGACTGAAGAACTATGTTGGGAAGAGCGACCTATCTAACTTTGGCATACCTAACGCAAACAAAATTTCGTTTCTATGACACCATTTACTCTGCGGATGAATTTTATTCACTACACTCTGCTTCTACAAACATCTGTATAAGGGAATTTGCACGAAATCAAACGACTCGGTGTTTGCCATCAAAAGCATGCGAGTTTTATGGGCACTTCAAAAACATTTGTTCGGCTCTTACAACTGACGACGAACGTGATTCTCGAGACATCTTTACCCTTTTAAAATTCAAATAGACAAGATGAAAGAGCTTACCAAGTAAAGCATTCAGTAGACTGCTTTTACCAGAGCCAACTTTGCCAACCACAGCGATCAAATTGCCACGTGGCACCTTCAAATTGATATCGGTTACCATAGAGTTCGCTGCACTCTTCTCCTTTGTTTCCCAAGTGAACGTCGCATTCGCAACCTCGATCACATCAGTTCGACCTAAAAACGATGAATATCACAACCCCAAAATCAGCTTGTAGTTTCGAGTTCTTCATTATTTACAAATTATAATTCATTTCTAAGGTTCCAATTCAATTTCGGATTCCAATAAGACTGCCTATAGTTCAGTTCTTCTCAACGAAAAACTCTATCCAGATCGAAGAAAACTCTAAATTGTACCTCGGCTTCTTAATTTATTGAAGTTTTATTTTCATTTAATATTTGCTGGTCAATGTTTCTCTCTTGTAACCCCTGGTATACAAATGTTGTATGCGAATTTTTTGCAGAAGAATTTATTTGTCTTTCGTCGCATAGAAAACGTTTTCATTCTTACTCGTATAACAGCACAACATTGATAACGAGTTCATTACCATCAGCTGTCGATGCGCGATCAATAGCCTTTAGATCAAGTTCATCCGCAACAAAGAACTCCTTAAGTCGTTTATTTGCCACTATTGCCTGTAAAATTTTCTCAGTAGAGTCACTTATATACATCATTTATTTATTTATCTATCTATCTATCTATCTATCTATCTATCTACCTATCTATCTATATACATATATATAT
>JPKZ01000167.1:95938-136741 GCA_000803305.1 Toxocara canis | reverse complement strand
ATGTATATAAAATATTCTCATCTTGTTCGGTTTATATTGCGATCACAGATATCATCAATCCGATATAAATGAATGATCTTTGTGAGTGCAAATTTTCGGAAATTATAATCCCTTAGAAAAATTCATTACAGAATCACGATACTAGGATAATTTTGTATAACATACAATATAAATCGCTGCTCAATGCCATAGATAAGGCGGTGATTCGTTTCTGAATAAGAAGTCAGCTTCTATACTACTTGTGAAATTTCTGCCGCAATGGATCAGAACACTTTTTTTAGAGAACGAAACTGAACTAAAAACAGTACGAGTAACTGACGAATTACCTGAACTGTTTGTTGTATAAGAAAAGCAATCATGGTCATCGGTGAACGAAGTTGGTTGAAGAGTGTTAACGAGACGAATGCAACTTGTGGAGTGAGAATATGATCCGAACTGCTTAGAGTATACGTCATAAACGTCAGTAACGCAACCTAAAATAGTTACGTTAAGCAGCTTTACATTTCAGCATGTAAGATGTAGGCTTCTGATGTTACGTAGAACAAGCGGGAATGCAGACCAGCAGACTGGCATGATATGCGCTTTGGCAACTCAATCATCAAATTAGCTGGTCTCGTACACTGCTCGCAAATGGCGAACGTTCAAATTTTATCTGCACTGACCCCTCATAGATCAACAAAAAAAGATTTCTTTGTTGCGATTGGACGAATACGCAGCCCAAACGGTCGCGAAATGAACACAAACTTCTTACCCTTTCATTGAATATAACCTCGCCCGCCCCTTAACTCCCGGGGGATGGAGGGGGGGAGGGAAAGGAGCAATGAATTGCTTTGAAATTCGAAATGGCGGATAGTGCGAAGGTGTAGATTGGACTACTACATTTCGTAACTTTAGTCTCAGCCGCTCTCGAGTTCATTGTTTGAAGCTATCAGTGTTTCTTGGAAGTTTTAATAGCTAATATTTAAAAAATTTTTTTCTTTGAAGATGTGCTCCATTAAATCTAATAAACATCTTTCTTGAGTTCTAATTACTTTAAGCAAGTGGAAACAAAACTGAAGTGAAAGAAAAAAAAGAATGAAAACCAACAATGAATGGTGATGCCGTATTGAATGAGTCGATAGCTGATCGAACGAATGCAGCTTTGCGAACAAGTGCTAACTCTCTTGCACGAATTCTCTCGATCGTTTCCTCCATCGGTGGTTCCCATGCGTATAATTTAATCACTTTGATTCCGTTCAATACTTCATTACACATTTTTGCACGTTCATCTTTCAGTTTCATTTGTTCCATCTGAAAAACGAAAAAGCAAATGCAATGCAAATTTAAAGCTTAATTGATCACTTGCATCAAATACTTTACAGCAATGGTTACAACCTCTCATATCGAGCGGATCGATATGGAAAGTATGGCACTCGAAACCAAATTCCCTATTAGGTGTGGCCAATAATTTTTTGATGTTTGCGGGATTTTTTGAGATTTTTTACTTCATTTATTTCGGCTAAGTAATTTTTCATCGAAAATTTCAACGTACCTGCCATCGTTTCACAGTAATCGAACTGATAATATTGAGTGGCAAGAAAAGAAGCATAACAACCACACCACATATGGCCGATACACCGAGTGTATAGAACAGATAGATAAGTGCAAGAGTAATCTGAAATAAACTAATGGTGTTTGGAAATAATCCGACACAATCAACTTTCTTAAAATTTTTCGCTTGGAATTCTTTTAAAAATTTCTTTTTATATGGTAATCAAGAGAGTCGACTAAATATGGTAGGCCATTTAATCAGATGTACCACAACCGATTGCAGTATCGAGTTTAAGATATGCCGCTTTCAAGCGAATTTTTACGGACAAGATGTAAAACAAAGATGGCGAAAACCCTTGCTCGTTTTGGTTATTTTCTTCGAAACGTCAACTTCATGCCATAACTAGGAACAAAATGCCTGACAAAAAAGGCGAAACTTTAAGCGGCTATTACCGACCAAAATTAATTAGAAATCTGAATTCGAAAGCATCTAGAATCTTCATTAAGGATGGAAGGACTTCCGGTCGTAAGACCGAGTTCTACTCATCGACAGTTGTCGCTTTTGATCGTCAAAGTTTATAAGTTTTGCAGAAAGCAAACAAAAATATTTCTATGATTTATTAGTTCAATGTCTGATATTTACAAAATTGTTTTTTCTTTAAATTGCTTTTGATGAAAAACAACTGGTCTTACGAAAATAATGTAAAACTGGACCGATCAGAAAAGCCGTAAAGAGTCGAGAAGTTAGGGTATTTTCTTCGAAACGTCAACTTCATGCCATAACTAGGAACAAAATGCCTGACAAAAAAGGCGAAACTTTAAGCGGCCATTACCGGCCAAAATTAATTAGAAATCTGAAGCCGTAAAGAGCCGTAAAGAGTCGAGAAGTTAGGCAGACCTTTGATTCATTAGAAAGCTCATAGTCAATTTCCGTATTGCCGTACAACTTGAGTTGTATTTGCGCAGCTCAGAAATTCATACTTGGCCTAACTGGAGCTCTATCTCTGTTGTAAAACTTCCATACCTGGAATGGGCAAGACCAGAACTGTTGAATTTGTGGTGTGATCAATTGGAATCGTTCAACGTCGATTGCCATCAGATTCACTATTTCACCAACCGTTTTATTTCGCCGCGTAGCACTCGACAATTTCAGTGTCTACCAATAGTTTGATTTAAGCAAATCGTGAAAATATAACGCATACGACATTTACATAAGACATGCTTGATCGCTTCAATTGCCTCTCTTACACACATATTATATTTCATCATGTTTCATGACATATGAATATGATAAGCGCTTCGTTTTTTTTTCGATTTGCTACACGATCGGTGGACAATATAGAAATGTTAATATATACATGAATATGTGAATATTAAATTGAATTAATTAATATTACAATGAATTAATATTAAAGTGAATTAACTAATTAGAATATTGAAATGAATTAATTAATATTAAAATGAATTATTATTAAAATGAATGAACGTTGAAATGAATTAATTAATGTTAAAATGAATTAATCAGTATTGAGATGAATTAATTAATATTACAATGAATTAATATTAAAATGAATTAACTAATTAGAATATTGAAATGAACCAATTAGTATTAAAACGAATTAATTAATATTAAAACGAATCAAGACAACAACTTAATTAAGAGAATCCATGATAAGAAAGTTGAATATAATGATGATAAAACAAAGTGTTCTCAATTTTCTTTCTCTAATAAAATTCTTCGTTGTCCTCGCGTAGCAATCTAAGAATAAATATTCGTACAACGAACAACTATCGTATAAATTGTTTATGGCGCACACTGAGATATTTTTGAATAACTTACCTTCTTATAGACGGCTGCTGTAAGTGTAGTTTGTATTTTGATGCCAATGCGAAACATCAAAAAGAAATAATAATTGATGAGAAATGAACGAATTTCTGAGGATGCAAACATTGCGACTGCATAACTCACTCCCAACCATATCGGTGAAGTCGGATCCGAAACAAATCCAATCAGCAGACTGAAAATCTTTTTTACAATTTTCATTGAAATCTCAAAAAAGTTTTTTTTCGAATTCAATTTTTCAACATAATGTATATATATATATATAGCTGCAATATTTTTGTGTCAAAGTGAACAAAAGATGCCTAGCTGTTGTTATTAACAGCATGACTTTTTTAGGTAACTATTTCGCTCTTCCGTCATGACATATTTCGCATTTGTTAGTTCAGCCTACTTACTGCCTGATTTCACTGCATAGTTTGTATGTTCGCTTGCTTATGGCATAGACTGATTCTTTTTAAAAAAAACCTCTCGGGTCAAAGAACTAAACGAACTTCAAAGTCGCACTTTAGTAAGAAAGGACTTGCGAACTGAAGCACGTCAGACATCACTTTTGTGGCTGCTGCGGTGAGAATCTCATACTTGAACATACGAAATAGGCACCATACAATTGATGGCGGCTTCACTTCCGGTATCGCTCTGAAATTACGGTCATTAAATGAGCATATGGAACTCGATTTAGTGTAGAGGAAATCCCGCTGAAAAAATTCTGCTCCCTTAAAACTACTAGAAAAAAAAAGTTAGCCCTTTCTCCACGGAGCGGTTTTTTATATTGGCACGCTAAACTCACCCTTCCTTTTCTGCTCCCTCCTTTATACATTGAACTACCTCAAAATAACTGTTTCAGTAAAAATTCTCCCTCGATAGCCTCCCCCAATTAAAACTCTACGAAACTGTAACTCTGAGGAGATTTGTTGCAGTTAATAGTGATAAGCGAACTCCAAGATTCTATTCAAATTAGATAATTAATATCTTTCGTTAAGGTTTTATGAACCACAATTCTTCACTATCTTGGATTCTTTCTTTTCAACTCGAGCAATCTTTTCATTTTTTAGGGATAAAAACGCTTTAGCAGATGGAAAACGTTAGGTGCGCATCACATGTGCGATGAACGCACCTTTGCCTCATCTCTCTTCCATGCATATTATATTTCTTCGCTTCTAAGTGTTACACACATAGAATATGCGTCTTATGTTAGCGATTTATTACTATTTCAGAGCTGGAAGAGCTGAAACCAATCTAACTTCAGGAAGTTTTTACTGCTGAAACACCTTACAGTTAACAATGAACGCTTAAAATTGACACAATAACTGCTGATAAATAGCCGGCAGAGAGATATATTAAAAGGGTCTCTAGCAAATAATAAGGAAGAAATTGGTTTTATAGAAAATGAATGATCTTTTATACACATGCATAGTTCACTTATATTTGCATATATATATATATATGTAAACTATGAAATATGTTATATCGGCAGTATTTTCGTAATATTTGCTACGTGGCCCATTACGATCAAAAAAAACTCAATAAGCTCACTTGAACGTAACGTCAGCGTTATCGTCTTTCATCTCATCGTTTATCGATAACTGCTTTCGATAGCTGACCGATGATTCCTCGACAAATAAACGTCGCTTTTTTTCGTTGTACTCTGAATATAAGTTCTGTTTTATTTGATAAATATAACAGCGGAAATCACGTATTCAAAACGTTCCCTATTCTATACTTGCTTTGTTTCGAATACACTTTGACGATTGGACTTTAGTATGCAATTACCTTAAAATTTTAGATAGTATGAGGGAGAGGAGGAAAGTACAAACGAATTGACATAATGAAATTGGAAGTTCGATGGTGTGCTTTCCAAACGAACACATTTAATCAATGGGAGAGGCCTTATTTCAAAAATGGATGTTGCAACCCAGTAAAAAAGGTGTCCAGAATTCGAGAAGTAGTCTATAAGCCGACTAATCGAAGTCCATTTCGATATAGGGGCAAATCGATTGTCATCCTATTTCACCGTTACGACTGTTCAAGAGTTACTCCTTGAAAGTACCAAATAGGCAAACGAAAACTAACACATGCAAATAAAAGAATCATATTTTTACAAGCAGTAAATATGGTATATGCACGAATGGAGAGACATCCCAATCTCTAGGAAGCTCTAGAACCACTACAACTTAAAAGAAAACCGGGAGAGTAGGATGTTCTTAGTAAGGATCGGTTACACTCTTCAGAACAAATGATGATTGAGGCTGAAATTCGAGCCTTATAAATGAAAAGCTGTTCGTTGTACAGAAGATGAAACGAATAGTGTTGCGTTAGATGACGAATTACAAGCTGAAAATGTTGAGAGGAATAACAATGCGAATGCTAAAAGTAACAAACTTTGCATTGCAGGTTGCCAAAGGGCCTCCCATCGTGGAGCCAAAGAGGCGGATGTGTTGCCCTCGTTTAACTGAAACAGATCCTCCACTTCGAGATCCTTCCGTGCACCAAGTACAGGAATCGGATTGAACCACCATAACGTAAGACGGTTCAAAAATGAACTGTCCAGCTCCGTCGAACGATGCTGAAGTGAAGCGATACATTCATAACATAATTAATTTAGCGTTGATAGCAAATTCTAACCTCAACAAAAAATTCGCCTTATCAATTGTCTGTATTGAACGCCATAAAAAACGCTATTCGCCGTACATGCCGATAATCTAGTAAGGATCGGTTACACTCTTCAGAACAAATGATGATTGAGGCTGAAATTCGAGCCTTATAAATGAAAAGCTGTTCGTTGTACAGAAGATGAAACGAATAGTGTTGCGTTAGATGACGAATTACAAGCTGAAAATGTTGAGAGGAATAACAATGCGAATGCTAAAAGTAACAAACTTTGCATTGCAGGTTGCCAAAGGGCCTCCCATCGTGGAGCCAAAGAGGCGGATGTGTTGCCCTCGTTTAACTGAAACAGATCCTCCACTTCGAGATCCTTCCGTGCACCAAGTACAGGAATCGGATTGAACCACCATAACGTAAGACGGTTCAAAAATGAACTGTCCAGCTCCGTCGAACGATGCTGAAGGCGGGGGGGGGGGGGGGGAGAGGGGGAGGGGGGGGGGGGGGGGAGGGGAGGCGTTTTTATCTAAGCTACAAATTCGTAAATAAAATAAACAGGTGTATAACAGGCTAGAATGCTCCTTTGCTGAGTGACGCATATGACACGATATGCGCTTGTACAGTCAACATAATCGTTTCAATTACAGGCAAAAGTAGCCAGTGTCTCAAATACTTAAAATTGTGCGCTTTGAAAATGTGGATTGGGAAAGTCGATTGAAGACAAAGAAATTAGGCTAAAGTCATGGTGGAAGCACTTCAAGACCTCTTGCCTATCTCCTTTCGCTAATATCTCCTTCCAATCTAAGCTACAAATTCGTAAATAAAGTAAACAGGTGTAGAACAGGCCAGAATGCTCCTTTGCTGAGTGACGCACATGACACGATATGCGCTTGTACAGTCAACATAATCGTTTCAACTGCTGGCAAAAGTGGCCAATGTCTCAAATACTTAAAATTGTGCGCTTTGAAAATGTGGATTGGGAAAGTCGATTGAAGACAAAGAAATTAGGCTAAAGTCATGGTGGAAGCACTTCAAGACCTCTTGCCTATCTCCTTTCGCTAATATCTCCTTCCAACCCACACCCTCCTGCCTCCCCTTCCCCTCGCCCAACGATGTGCCATGAAGAAATTCAAGTCTACAGTATTCTGTTAAAAGAAATACAGTAATTGTGATTATGAGGTGAAAACGAACGAATTTCTTCGTGAGCTCAACGATCCATCGATCGTGGAGCCAAAGAGGCGGATGTGTTGCCCTCGTTTAACTGAAACAGATCCTCCACTTCGAGATCCTTCCGTGCACCAAGTACAGGAATCGGATTGAACCACCATAACGTAAGACGGTTCAAAAATGAACTGTCCAGCTCCGTCGAACGATGCTGAAGTGAAGCGATACATTCATAACAAAATTAATTTAGCGTTGATAGCAAATTCTAACCTCAACAAATAATTCGCCTTATCAATTGTCTGTATTGAGCGACATAAAAAACGCTGTTCGCCGTACATGTCGACAAACATTTCTCTGATTTATTAGCCCTCTTCCGTGGAGTCTTACATTTTCTCTCGCCATAGCAAATAAATAATGAAAACGATGTAAGATCTAACTTCTTCCCATTTACGATTTCACTCATAATGGTCACAACCCGGTAGTTCTACGCTCTTCACTCTCCCACCCTCTTCTCTCTCTCCCCCCTCTCTCCCAAAGAGCAAGTTTCCACCAAAACTGGAAGCTTTTTCAAAAAAAAACTCTGACTGAAATACCCTTCAGTGCCCAAACGTATTGTCAGTTATAAAAGGGGCTCCTCGCCCCTTTGCCTCGGGCGAGGAATCCTGGGCCTCCTTATGTGTGTCCTTCATAAGCAATAGTTTTACAGATGAACTTGTCTCTATCCTGAACAAACACGACCTCCCTCTTAAACTAGTTGTAACTCCCGATCGTCTGTGTTACAATACTTCGAAACGTGTCATCTGCCTCTCAAATAAGCCAAGTGACTGCTGCTTGTAGAAGTTCTTTATTCCATTCAGTGTGCATGCAGTGTCACTAAGAATGGTGAAAAGGGCCGTTTTTTGCATGATCGAATCAGAGATCATGCCTTAAGCATGGCCTCACCACTCGCACGATCCTACACAACTTATCCTATGGCTAAACATGTTGTCGTATGCCATAACCTTCAAGCGGTTAACACTGCCGTCAAAATACTTGCTCAAGGCAAAGGCACACTCATTTGGAAGATCAAAGAGGCCAGCCTCACACATTCACGTAAATCAGCGATCAGTGGATGCGTTGAACTGTTGTCCTCAACTAACCTCTTCCTGCAAGATCTATGACCTGCCTCCCGAGCCTCCCTTTCCCCCTTTCTTCATTCTTCACAATCTCTCTCATTATTTTACCGCTTAGTCACTGCTGTATTTATTTTAGACTCAAACATCTTCTACATTTACGAATACTTTGTTACGGTATTTCTGTTTCCCTTTTTTCCGCTCGTATAAGCGCTCATAGTCAGTTTGGCGAATACCGTGACTGCTGTTTTTCAGCTTGCCGTGCTATGAATATTGCTCAAGGAACCGAAAGGTCGGCATAAACTTATCTCGACGCATTATATACGAACTCTACTGCAACCTACCTTATACGAATATATGAATATATATACATACATATACGTACATACATATATATATATATATATACATATTATATATATAGACAGAGAGAGAGAGAGAGAGAGTTTGATTGGCAGTTGGTTAGAAACGTTAAGAAATAATAAAACGTTCTTGATTTGATTTTGCAACATGTATACAAGGAATTCTCCCATTGGAAGCGAAATGCGAGAAGCGCATGCCGGACTAGCCGTCTTGTAAATCGTTCAAGCTGTTTATTCGTAAAAGTGTAAAAATGGCTCTCGCGACGGTATAAACAAACAGCCCTACATTTCGGAAGAAATAAACATTGGACGTAAATTTTTTCACAAAATCACTTTGGTCCCAACCCTTCCTATCTATAACGCATACGTACAGTTATTACACCTTTAATATAATCCTATTACACTCCTTAACGAACTCATCGTAAACCGTATGGTAAAGCCGATGCTATCGGTACTCCTCAATTATCTAAACAATACTTTAAAATACTCTCATTTTGATTCAGCAATATAAATTATGATCTAAGCATAAAATTAAAATTTCGAAACAACGAAAAGCATGTATAGATTCGAATTCATGACGCGTAGTGGTTACAGCCAAACTCTGAATGAATGCGATCGCTCTAGTGTCCATTTTTGCATATTTAAGTCTCTTAAACAGGATCAACGAAAGAACGCTTTTAACAAGATGGTTTTTTTCGACAAATTTATGCAAGTAATCATTGTATTCCCTAAAATATGAGAATACACCAGAATGAATCATATTGTTGAACTGATTTCGTATTTGATAGAATTTTTATGAATTTCGACGATGGTTACAATTCGATGATGGTGACCAAAAGTTTTTGATTTTACGCGTACTGTTTTCCCCCCCTTTCAACATTCTTTCCCGATCTACTTGGTTAATGTAACGATCAACTCGACTGATCTCGTACAATTTGTTCACTTATTCAAATGTACTTTTGAGGGGAGATGCAATAAAAGTATAGATTCGTTACAAATTTGTATAGATCGACTTCTAACAATAGAACATTATTTCAAGTCACTAATCGTTGCTAGTAATCTGTATCCCAAAGCTACAAGTTGGATTATTAGCGGATTACGATTATGCTGTAATCGATTTTCTCATAACAGAGCAATAGATTATGCACTCATAAAAATAATATATGCAGAAAAATGTTAATAATTCCTATTAAAATAATTTAAAAACTTTTTTTTTAAATAATAGTAGCTCTTGAGAACTTCGAATGGCTGCCCTCATATAAACATTAAGAGTAGGCTGGTAATGCCAAATGTGCTAGCGGAAAGTGTAAAAATTATTTACTAGCAAGTAATCCATACTCAATGAATTATATTTGTCCTATGAAAGAGTACACACATTGTGCGCAATGAATGGAGTCCTCTCGTGACTATAAGAGAGAGCATATAACATAAACGACATTCACTTCAAATACCATACAAAAGATGATCAAATATGACCGTCATTCAGTTGAGAAATTTTCAACAACAATTCCAATGATGCCGTTGGAGTACTTTCTAGAAATTTTTCGCTTCGCAAAACATCGATCACGACCTTTAAAACAGTTTTAAAAACAAAGTAGAAAGACGATCTTTCATATGATTCATTCATAACAAAATCACATAGAGATTTCAAAGTTGGCTGCGTACCACCGACTGATTCGACGATCGCTTCGTGCATTCGAAATGATTCTACGTGTTCAAATGTGACTTCATATTGAAATGCACATGCATGAATCAAGAAACTCTTTCGAATTTTAAATCTATTTTTCGAAGTTTGAATTTACAAGTTAATTCAATATTAATTGCCGTACACATTTGCAGTTCTATACCGAATTTTAAGAATCAAAAATGTTGTTCAGGCAACTATATTTGGGAGCCAAGTTCGTCCCCCAATCACCTTGAAATGAAGCAGTGGTGTGCTTTAGTTGCAGTAGATGCTTTATTACTCGTCAAAAACGTCATAAATCTTATCAGTTAAAAGTGGAAAAACAAACCTTAGATTTTGCTAGTGTTTGTATCCATGCATAAAATTCTGGTGTTTTTTTCGACAAATTTATGCAAGTAATCATTGTATTCCCTAAAATATGAGAACACACCAGAATGAATCATATTGTTGAACTGATTTCGTATTTGATAGAATTTTTATGAATTTCGACGATGGTTACAATTCGATGATGGTGACCAAAAGTTTTTGATTTTACGCGTACTGTTTTCCCCCCCTTTCAACATTCTTTCCCGATCTACTTGGTTAATGTAACGATCAACTCGACTGATCTCGTACAATTTGTTCACTTATTCAAATGTACTTTTGAGGGGAGATGCAATAAAAGTATAGATTCGTTACAAATTTGTATAGATCGACTTCTAACAATAGAACATTATTTCAAGTCACTAATCGTTGCTAGTAATCTGTATCCCAAAGCTACAAGTTGGATTATTAGCGGATTACGATTATGCTGTAATCGATTTTCTCATAACAGAGCAATAGGTTATGCACTCATAAAAATAATATATGCAGAAAAATGTTAATAATTCCTATTAAAATAATTTAAAAATATTTTTTTTAAAAGATAATAGCTCTTGAGAACTTCGAATGGCTGCCCTCATATAAACATTAAGAGTAGGCTGGTAATGCCAAATGTGCTAGCGGAAAGTGTAAAAATTATTTACTAGCAAGTAATCCATATTCAATGAATTATATTTGTCCTATGAAAGAGTACACACATTGTGCGCAATGAATGGAGTCCTCTCGTGACTATAAGAGAGAGCATATAACATAAACGACATTCACTTCAAATACCATACAAAAGATGATCAAATATGACCGTCATTCAGTTGAGAAATTTTCAACAACAATTCCAATGATGCCGTTGGAGTACTTTCTAGAAATTTTTCGCTTCGCAAAACATCGATCACGACCTTTAAAACAGTTTTAAAAACAAAGTAGAAAGACGATCTTTCATATGATTCATTCATAACAAAATCACATAGAGATTTCAAAGTTGGCTGCGTACCACCGACTGATTCGACGATCGCTTCGTGCATTCGAAATGATTCTACGTGTTCAAATGTGACTTCATATTGAAATGCACATGCATGAATCAAGAAACTCTTTCGAATTTTAAATCTATTTTTCGAAGTTTGAATTTACAAGTTAATTCAATATTAATTGCCGTACACATTTGCAGTTCTATACCGAATTTTAAGAATCAAAAATGTTGTTCAGGCAACTATATTTGGGAGCCAAGTTCGTCCCCCAATCACCTTGAAATGAAGCAGTGGTGTGCTTTAGTTGCAGTAGATGCTTTATTACTCGTCAAAAACGTCATAAATCTTATCAGTTAAAAGTGGAAAAACAAACCTTAGATTTTGCTAGTGTTTGTATCCATGCATAAAATTCTGGTGCACCACAAACCAAGAAAATCACCCATGTAAGATGCAGTATACCCGACGTGACCATTCCATAGTTTTTGGCCAACAGAATGCAAACCGACATACCCGCCTAAAATAGTAAGACGTTATGGATGCGTCATTATAAGCATTAGCTGTTGTGCTATAGCCAATCTCCATAAAATGTCGATATTAAAAATGCATGTGTAACAGCAGTTATCGGTGCATGGAAAATCTCTCGCTGAATTGAGAATGAAAATAGACGAGCATAGTTGAGCGAACAAGCTTACTGCCGTCTCTGCGGCTTTCGAAAACTACAAAGAACTCTTTAGGAGAAGATCAGAATTTTCTATTGCACCTAAAAACCATTCCATAGTTTTTGGCCAACAGAATGCAAACCGACATACCCGCCTAAAATAGTAAGACGTTATGGATGCGTCATTATAAGCATTAGCTGTTGTGCTATAGCCAATCTCCATAAAATGTCGATATTAAAAATGCATGTGTAACAGCAGTTATCGGTGCATGGAAAATCTCGCTGAATTGAGAATGAAAATAGACGAGCATAGTTGAGCGAACAAGCTTACTGCCGTCTCTGCGGCTTTCGAAAACTACAAAGAACTCTTTAGGAGAAGATCAGAATTTTCTATTGCACCTAAAAATCCACGGATGCTCTGACCTATGGGAACGCTGCTACGTTAAGCGTTCTTTTATTGCAACTCACATGACAAGTTCAATCGAAATTAAGAGCGAATAAACAAACTTATCAATAAAAAAGCGAATTAAAAAAGCTAGCAAATGTAAAGTATCGCTTAAAAAAGAAAAACAAAGAAGGTTTAGTACAAAGAACGGGGATGGGGGTCGGGATTGGGGGGAACGCATGAAGGCAGCAAAATGTTCCCGCAAAGTTTGGTTGTCTAGATCGGAAAATATTCGAACTACAGCTTCTATGAAATCTGTAGTAAGTTATATCAGCGCTTACACGAAAACATAGGTTCTAAAATGAGCAAGGTTGCAAAAAAAACCACATTTCTTAGCACAAAACAACAAAACCTCAAAACCATATTCGTTAGAATGAATTATACCTCAGCGGAATTAGTCTCTTCTCTAGCTGCTTTTATGAATTCATTATTCCGATTTATAAAAAGATTCTATCAAATGCGAAAAGTTTTTACCATTGTGATCACAAGTGCGATCGGATAGATGAAATTTATTGTAGGTACCGGATGATGCGATACGCTATCGTAAATAGCTTTGCCAAGAAGAAACAATGAAATAACAGCGAGGATAATTGTTAATGCCTGAAATATTTGAGAACAACATCAAATGTTAAAGTTTAAAACTGGATTTCCAAAGATTCAATAATTCTTCTTAAACATTTTGCTTGAATATTACTATTCGATAATCTATAGCGAAGCATGGTTGGTGTACTTGGCTAATTTAAATAGATTTCTCATGCTCTTTGGCAAAATTACAGTTTACAAAGCGCCAATGTTCCTTGACTAATTTGCATTTTGCAAAGCGGAATGCTCTGGTAAATTTGCGGTTTGTAAAGTGCAATGCTCTTTCGCAAATTTGCAGTTTGCAAAGCGCATTATGGCGAAGTATGCGTGCATATGTTTATCTACCAGTCTTTTTCGCGATTTCAAATCGGAAACACCAGAAATATGATATTTACTTGCTATAGTCCACATCTAACGATCGCTTTCTACTCCCATTTTCTAATCATCTGTGTGCATCATCTCCAAGGCAGTTACGCCTCATTAAAAGAGACAGCATGTTTCTTCGAACTTCAGCGGTCAAATTGAAAAAAATTTTTATCTGAGTCATTAAAAAACAAATTTTTAGAGGAAATGCCTCGGTCGGAGAAAATTCGAATATTCATTATTCTGGATTAGTTTTATAAAATCGGCTGATTTGATGAGTGGTCAAAGCCGTGCATCGTGCTCATCCCTTGGAACGTGCTCTCACTTAACGCTTTTGCAATATACATTGCAGAAGTCTTTTGCTCTACGAGATGACTGGCAAATAGGCACTTTTAGTGACATCCCAGTCTGTAAGTGTGACAAAAACAGCTGATGATGTCTCCTCAAAAATTTTCGACTTGTCTTTTCTATGTCGCCCGCTCGCTTGCCCATAAGACTTTCCGTGTGGGTAGTCTTCGAAAATATGGAAATTTGCAGACACTCTCCGCTTCTTCCTTCCTTTGTTCGATAAACGTGGGAGGGCAAGGGGGAAGGGACGCTCGTATGTGAACTGCACATTACGTTAAATGCTGCTTTCTTAAGACCCTAGAAGTGTGGAAGCTTTAAGATCTTGAGCGACTTCATCAGAAGCTTAACACTTTCTTTTGTTCGCTAGCGCTACTGTACAAAGTAATCAGAAGAAGCACAGTGATTCGCAACGGGAACAACACGTACAGTACGCTCTATTTTAAAAGCCTTTATCAAACCTTACTAATTTGACGCAGAGCAGCAAAGACCAATAGAGCGACGCGTAAGTGTTCTTGATTCGCATTTGATGCAGTTGCATCAAAAATATTGGAAAGAGAATCCAAAAGAAGGCACAAGGTGTGAAAACAAGTACTGTATGCTGAAAACACGTCGTAAAATTCGGCACCGCACTCTCATTAGTGAAACTTCGGCCTTCCTGTAAATTAAATTGTTTTTTTTTTAAGTGAACGGGGAGATTGACTTTTTCAATGTGAGAAATTGGTTTTCTTAAAGTGACAAACTGATTTTTTTAAAGTGAGAAATTGATTTTTTAAAGCGAGAAATTCTTGAAAGAAAAGTTTTCAAAATAATACCTATTATGCTTATGCTTAAATATGTTCTCAAAATGACATCTTATATTTTTAAATTATCTTTTTTTCTATTACGATCCAATGATTTTTGAGTTATTGTATAGCCGAAAAGTTATTCTTCCTTATACCATCGACGCATATAAAGGTGCTGCAAGCGCAAAGAAAACCTTCTTAGCTGTTGAATTGCCGATAGTAAAATCTGAAGGGTATTTTACACGTTGCATATATTACTTATGAGTAAGTACATCAAGTATTACAGTCGATAACTGTGATCATCTATCATATTTTGTTAATCAAATTTCATCCTGAATGAAGAATAACATCGAAATACACTTAAACGACGAAACAACGCATCCTTAAGACTTATCAAAGTGGAATGACGATAACACTCGTTATTCGATGTGTTCACTACTCTGATAGATTCTAAAAAGTTTTTATTCTTCAAAATTTAGGAACTTTTAGGCATTTTAAGGTATTTAAGCAATAAACGGCTTGGACCAGAAGCTGGCATATGAAATTATAGCCAAATTAGACTAGCCTACTAAACTTCATATAAATTCAACTTCAATGGTTTAATAACTGAAGGTTACGAATAGACAGACGTAGGTACCACACATAAGACAGGCGTGGTGGTTGTGCAATGCGCTTTTGCAAAAGTGAAATTCTCGAAAGCGTGTAAAGACGAAAAGCGTACCCAAAATGTGCCATTACATAGTGCCTCAACTCCATCGAATTGACCCATTCGGAAAAAATGTCAAGGTTCGTTTCACCTGCGAACAATTTACCTCAAGCCGTTTCCTGAACTAAAAGAATTAGAAAGACAGCAATGCATTTGCTCGTTGATTTCACGTCAAACGCATTCGGATGGGATGTTGTTTAATATCATTAATGATATTACTGCTTCTTAAGCCGCTTCTAAAACTGTTCTCTAAACTGTTCCCTCAATTGTTCTTTATGCAACGACCCAGCAAGAATATAATGGTCATTACTGTTAAAAATGTCTTGGAATTATGCTTCAGGCTACCTTCACTGGGTGTGGCTCTAAATGCTTTGAACGCACTAGGAGTGAAAACAATGATGAAGAAGCAAGCAATTGAAACCGAGTTTTCTTACATGCCTAGAAACGACTCCATCCTATCGGTTTAGTACCTCCACACTAAGAAATTTCCAGGTAACCATCTTCTAGCAGCCCAAAAAAGTAGAACCTCTCGCCGAGCAAATGAGAGGACACCTCTGCTTAAGATTACCGTACGATGAAAATACAAAGAGCAACATCTTAAACAACTCATTGAATAACGACTCTTATACGAAAATGATAAGCAATGAGCAAACAAAAATTGCAACTATTGGCTCCTCACTCGTTGCACTCGTTTGATAGTTTTTTTTTTAAAGCCACAGGCATGTCCAGGAAATTAATATCGTCTTTATGCAATCAATCAGCATGGCTGCACATAAAGCCTTCCTCGTCCTAAATGTGTCAGAATACAAAATATGAAGTGAAAAAATTTGCAAAACACAATTTTTTTTTGCAAGGAAGATTTGTGAAACATATTCTTTCCACATGAATAATTTTTAAAACAGGTCTTTCTCGCAATAAAAATTTTGAAAACACATTTTTTCTCACTAACTTGAACATGCAAATCAAGAGATTTATTTGAAGACATAAACAACGACTCTTAGAGAAGAGTTGGCAAGAATGAGGAAAAATAGAGTAAATGAAGTGCTAAGGCAAAAATTGCAATTTATCCAAAAAGCATCAATCAGCCCATATATATTCGTTAATTTGATGTCAGCGTCATGGCGAATGGATATTGCGCGGAAAACGAGCGATT
The DNA here is from genome assembly GCA_000803305.1 of Toxocara canis. Classification (NCBI taxonomy): domain Eukaryota; kingdom Metazoa; phylum Nematoda; class Chromadorea; order Rhabditida; family Toxocaridae; genus Toxocara; species Toxocara canis. Next base: position 120,086 of record JPKZ01000167.1, on the reverse strand, counting down.
ATCTCGCACCTCTTCTATACAAGTTATACTTTGTTACGCCTTAATGCCTTATATATATGGCATACGCTTAACGTTTTCGATTTGCCAGGACACTCGAAAGAACAACGATAGTCATGTGTAGGGGGGAGGACAGTATGGGAGTAAATCGATACCCTTTAACCGTTTCGTGACGATAGGATTATACGATTTGGGTTCTGTAAAGCGAATTGTTCAGTGTGGTGGTCGGCAACTTTCACAATTTTAGGGTTGACGCACACTACTTACTCACATAATCATATGCAAATCTCACTCATATTCGAGAGTCTACTTTTTCGCCACTGATAAGTTCTGATCTTTACTACCTCTACTAATCGAATACTATAAACTACATCGACCAAACGACAGATGTGACCTTCAGTGCAAAGGTCACGAGCAAACTTTCCTCAACCACTCGACCTAATCAACACTGTTTATGAAGCTGACACTATATATCACAAAAAGCTACAATAATGAGCTAGCTAGTCCAGAATACTATGCTCATCATTACAGCAAGATATGTTCGGATTTTGTTTGGGACGCCTGAGTTAAGGTTGCACTGGAACAGTCATCTCGCAAGGGGGATAAGCAACCAGAATCGGAATTTTAAAATAAAAAATGACGGAATTTTGTAATTCTGCAGTCGCAGTTGCCCAACTTTCAGACCCTGGAATCAGAAACTGGAACTTCGGGACACCAGAATCCGGATCAGAATCCATTTGCTCAAAGCAAAATCCTTCATAATGGTTAAACGTTAGTGTATTGAAATGCCAAACAGTCAAGCATACGGTTTTATTACTCTTAAGTGCAATATCATAACGGTTTCCGAATAAACGAAGAAAGAGTGAGCAAAACGAGTTCATGTGCACTGTGGCAGCATTATCTGTCGGACTACTGCTTGACGTCATAATGTCTAAACGATGATCTATGGTGCGATAGTAAAAAGAATAGAGAAAAGGATGCGTTCATATGAATGGCGGTACTAAACAACAGTGGAGCTAAATGAATCAAAAGCTTGATTCAGAACTATCAGCGCCTAATTTGATGAGTTCACAGCTAGATATCATAGCAATCGGTGGTCCTCTCTCCATCTTTCTCTCTCTCTCTGCTTCTATCCCCCTCTAATTTCGTTAACGCTTATAGTATACGAGACCTTTTAAGCATTTCATATGTGGGTGAATCTCTTGTACAATAATTAAGTGAACGCTTATAGCCAAATCTGAGAGTGTGTTTTTAATGTTTGAGGGAAAAAAAAAGGATTTCCGTAGGAAATTTAAAACAAGATGGAAAATAAACGTAAAGCAACATATTTTAAAAAAAAAGCTGAAACGGAACAATATGACAAACAAGAACGACTCCGGAGCAAAAAAAAGAAAAAGTACAAAAATATATAAATATTCACCCGACATATAATAAATTATGTATAACGCATAGACATATAACACATATACAAGGAATATACGCCTAATAACGTAAAGTGCCTAATATATTTCGCATACAAATGTAACCGGATGTTACCTAGAAGATAGATATAAGATTACTTCCCCGAGATATTTAGCCACTTATCAATATTTTGTGATAAGCTATCGTCGTATCACGACTATAACTGCTTTAAAGCAGAGTTCAACCCATATATGATAGAACGAAACCATCTAGCATGATAAGCGAGATGTGCACCCAAAAAAAGTACGACAAACCATTTGCCTGACAAATCAGATCAATAATGACCATAGCGCCGTATCGAATTTTAAATGTATATCTTCTTCCTTCCTGCATATATTGCATTTATCTTTTCCATTTATCCAATGTTCTATACAATAAAAGGACAAACAAACTAGCAAAAGAATACGATACAACTCAATCATAAAGCATTGAAAACAGTATGTGATTTATATTGACATTAATTTCGATTTGTATAGATATTCATATTGATTTATATTAATCAGATATATTGATCGGTATTGATCTGACGTATCGATTTATATTGATTTATACTAAGCAAATGCTTTATTAAGACCTAACAACCCTTATTCGTCTCGTATTTGTACAAACAACATTGTTGCTATCGTTGTTAAGTAGAAAAAATCGCTGATTGGCATTGTCCATTTCTGTTTCTTATATATCGTATGGATTCGGTGGTATAGATGAAATTATATCGATTAAGAAAGCGCATATTTTCAGTTTGAGCTATTTTAAAGGAGAAAAAAAATGCTCGCTGGAATCGTTTAAATGTTTCACTCTAATAATGACCATAGCGCCGTATCGAATTTTAAATGTATATCTTCTTCCTTCCTGCATATATTGCATTTATCTTTTCCATTTATCCAATGTTCTATACAATAAAAGGACAAACAAACTAGCAAAAGAATACGATACAACTCAATCATAAAGCATTGAAAACTAGTATGTGATTTATATTGACATTAATTTCGATTTGTATAGATATTCATATTGATTTATATTAATCAGATATATTGATCGGTATTGATCTGACGTATCGATTTATATTGATTTATACTAAGCAAATGCTTTATTAAGACCTAACAACCCTTATTCGTCCCGTACTTGTACAACCAACATTGTTTCCTATCGTTGTTAAGTAGAAAAAATCGCTGATTGGCACTGTCCATTTCTGTTCCGTATATATCGTACGGATTCGGTGGTATAGATGAAATTATATCGATTAAGAAAGCGCATATTTTCAGTGTGAGCTATTCCAAAGCAGAAAGAAATGCTCGCTGGAATCGTTTAAATGTTTGACTCTGGCTTTATGTAGTGGTACTGAAGAAATAAAATTAGTGTTTTTTCGTACTTTTAAGTACATTTTAAGTGAATATTTAAGCATGTACATTTGTTGTACTTTCCTATACAACTAATACTTTTGACTGATTTTTTTAGTTACCTTTTTTTCAACCTTTTAATGCCAACAGTTCAGTATTTTCAATGTTCATTTAATTAGAAACAACTAATTAATTGGTCATTAATTGGTTATTAATTAATTTTTAATTTACGGTTGCAAAAAATATTGTTTAAATGACGACTTTAATAGGTGATATTTTTAGTGAGAATAATTTCACTTAGAAGCGCAATTCGAGAAGCGATTATTTCAACAGATAAGTGAGCACTGTTTCTAATTATGTGTTTGTCAACAAAGATTGGAAATTGAAAACGTCTTTTTTGAAAATGATTCTTAAACCTTCTTCTCCATCTCCATCGCCTCTCCTCCCCTCGCACCCCCCTCCCCCCCCATCCTTCTATCTCGTTCATCTTCTACCACATCTCTATCCTCTCGATCCCCGTTCCCTTCACCTCGCTTATGAACAAAAGTTCCGTGTATTATTTTACATGAATAAGGCACAATAATATTTCATATATGGATTACGCAATATGAGAAAAAAATCTCGCGAATACTTATTGAAAACGAACTTTTAAAACATACAATTATCGAAAAATTGTAAAAGAAACTTCATTTAACTGACCGATAAAAACGATACGATAGTGTATGTCAGAGACCGCAAATGTTTCTTTGTTCAATAGCGGGTGCAATGCGGATTTGTTATATTTATGCAATAACTACCGGTTCTAGTTTCTATTTTCTGTATTCTATACATTGTTGAAGGGGCGTGCGTTCAAGTATACGTGCGCGTGACGACGTTTCGAAAAAGATCATCATAAAATTATTTTATCAAATTTTTATCACTGTTTTTTTTCCTATCTCCGTTTTATCGTTAGCAATTTTGTCTGAAACAGTTCGTTCAACTTTCACCGATAAATAGTTGTTCAATAGAAATCGTAAAACAAAATCATAACTGCTACTTACTTCCGCGTTTAGAAATTACTCATTAGAGGTGATAAGAAAGCAGTAATTACTAGAATTTATCAATTATCAATTCATTTGCTACAGCTGATTAAATGCTATCAATTTAGAAGCAATAAACAAAACCTTCAGTATCAAACTTAAATGTCTATTTGCCATTGATACAGCACAGATCAATAAACTTCAACGCGGAATATATCGCTCACCAGTAGGCGATATGACAAAGCAGAACTAATATATGTTCCGCACTAAATGCCCTCACCTGTACGGATAAAAAAGAGCTTAATATGCGATACCATTCTGAACAATTTTGAAGAGATTGATGCATATTGCAGCACATTTACAGAATGAATTTAATGATATAGTATCATTTAACTTAAAGAAAAGCTTATAATTATCTATTTCAATTCAATTTCTTAACATGTATAAAGTTCGAAATTCATGTTCGAATTTTAATTTCGAAAGTTTTCGAAATTCGAAAAAAATTTACTCACCTCCCATTTGTTTGTTTTATTCAATAAATTTTACATAAACTTTTATGTACTGATTTCCTATTCGTTCCATGCAAAACGGTAATTTTCAAGACGGCGAAATAAGTTGTCGCAAATGAATGAAGAGTCGATCGCCATTATTTCGAAAACGCTCACAACAATTTCTGCAAATTTCCTCGCTCGAGAAAACTTCAACTTCACCAAAATATTTTTGAGCTGAAAAATGAATTTAATCGAGTTACTTGTTCGTATACATGCTTTTTTAAAGGTACAATTCGCAGAACTAACATCTAATGGGACTATTCTATGCTGGGCAATTGATAAGTTCGGCAAAAAAATAAGGAAACAGATCTTATAAGCGAAAACTTAAAGTGAATTTTTTTTTGTCACCTTAGCATTGTTTTCGTTTCAGTTGCTGCAGATGGATGATTTTGCATGGATGCTTCATCAGAATAAAACTACATTAAGTGAAACGTTTATAAAATTGGGAATTCTTGAAAAATTTCATAAAATTTTTTTAGTAAAATTGTCGTCAAAATCAACTAGTAGTTTTCATGGGAACCGATCGGGTCGGAAAGTCGAGGACGAGGTTATAAGTGTGCAAACGCAACAAAAAACAGAAAACGTGTTAAAATGTGGGAAGTGTATCCGTATGTAGAAAACGTAGCTAAAAAATTGAAAATCTATTGCAGTTGCAAGAAAGGTACCAAAATGTGGAATGTACAACTTAGAATGAAAAATACATCGGGAAATATGAAAAATATGTTGATCGAATCGCATTCAGCACAAAACATATTTCGAGAGCATTCATTCGTTTCAGTGCTATCGAGAATGCGGAAAGAGAGAGAGAGAGAGAGAGCGCTTATGGAGTTTATCAGATGAAAAGCTGACATTGATGCACTTATGTGCTATCATATTGTTGAAGTTACTGACAACAATTGATAAAATAATGTCATCTATACATGTGAAATCAACTGCTTGAGTAAATCAATAAAAGAAGTTCGAATTACGAAATTCGGTGTGGTAGAAAAACAATGACAACAGGCGACGATATTGAGAGCTCAAAAATGTGCGAGATTCTCGAAAATATGAACGAGGGCCAAGAAACTGTCTAGACATGTGGTCCTGGTAAATCACCTTATGTGGCCCTGGTAAATTACCTATCTATTGAACTGTACGGTTCTCACAGACAGTTTACAAATGATGAACATATCTGTCCTTCTACCTGATCTAATCAACGCCCAACTAGAGATTCGTTTTTCGGTCACTCAGCATATGAAACACTTAGCAGCCGATTGATCTATGCCAATTTTCTAGCAAATTTAAATGACAGTAACTTCTCGTGGTCGTGTTACTTTACAACTCGCTATAATTTCTATAGAAGATGCAGTAACAATATTTGCTAAGATATAGTAACAAGTAGTAAGATGTAGTAACAAGATATAGTAACAGACGATGTAGTAACAATACAACATGTAGTAAGATGTAGTAATCCAAGCAACCTAAATATACCAGAAGCTCTCCCACGCAATGGTTTGGGAGTGGATACGTTTAAAAACACTGTTGTTTCGCCGATACATACTCGATAGAAATATGTATAAGATAGACTGTAGTTAAGACCATGTTATGCTATATTGACGACATTTTCTTTGTAGCTGATTCATGCGATCATCTGCAACAATTATTTGATGATGTTCATAGTGTTGACCCCGTCACTCTCAAATCACTTCTACCATCGAAAACGCTCCAAATGAAGGTTTGCCGTTTCTTAACGTCCCTATTTCTCGCTCTAATTCCATGAACTCTGAAACTCCAAGAACGAAGGTGTAAAAAATAGCAGTTCCCAAAATTGCCGACCCAGAATCGGTGCATTTTCTACTTAGAATGGTCATTGGCAAATTGTGAGTACGACGAAGAAATTCACTTGTGTAATCTATGCAGAGTTTGATATAAACACCGCAAATGATAATGTTGACCACAGAAAGGGGGACCAAGAAAGATTATTGTCGAAACAACACCGAGCTGTGATTTTTTGTTGCATCTAGTGATTTAATATGTGAATTTCGGTTGCACAAAACGAATGTTTCTTTTTTGGCAAACGAAATTCACTTAATAAATCCTCATATAGGGCATGGAATTACCGCTGCTTGTTGACCTGTAATAATCTTCTTATTATTGGTCTTACCGAATAACCTCTAAAGCAATTTCACTTCCATATTCAGTTGCTTCTCTTCAAAAGTTTCAGTTCTTGCCCAGTTATTAACTTCAGTATGAGTTTCAATTAGGAAGTGTATTGACATTATTGGTTACTTTGGCAGCTTTGATTTCATTGAGCCGTATTATGGTGACGACATGTTTGTTTGCATGTAGTCTGTGTATTTGAGTCTATTCAGGATATGTAGTTCGAAATTGAAAGCTCGGGGATCTATGGCTTCGGGTTGTGTTAACTTTCTTGGTATGGACACTTAGACGAGTAAAAAAAAACTTGCACACATTTTCCAACTGGTCGCATTGTCTGAGTCGCACAGAAATGTTTGTTGAGGCTGTGAATGAGCGGTTTGATCACTTGAATAATGATTTCATTATTAAACTTTTAATTTAAATTTAATTTCATTATTATTAAATTTCATTATTATTCATCATTACCGAACTTAATAACTTCATAACTTCATAACTTAATAACTTCATAAATCGAATTCATTATTCGGTCGGCCAATTTGTTTTTATTAATAGCCTCAAGGCATTCATTTTTACTTGTTTTAATCACTAGTTCAAACAAGCGTTTTTTTTTCAGATTTTTTCTTCCGATCTTCAGTTCAACTGATCGTTTCAAAATGTTTGAGTTTCTCTTCCAAAACTAATTGCATTTTTTCCATCCGCGTAATAAATTTTGAATAATTGCTGAAATATTGAAAACCCAAATTTTGCGCTAACTATTGTTTCTCTAATTTTCTCTGGTGGCAAAATTTGTATAAGAAGTTACTATAAAAATTTTTATGCAAATCACGTACCCAATGATTTTTCTCTTACAATTTAGTTCTTTCATTTCGTAGCGATCCCGTCAAGCGTGCTCGCTTGTTCGTTATACTTAGGTAGGTGACATGTAATACCGGTCATTCTGTTATTTCAAGAATATGAACGCCAGTTGGGAATTGTACTGTGCGAGTTCCTTTTGATGGTGATTTCGTTGTAAGGGTATGGCCCGACTTAAACATTTACATAACCTTAAATGAACCCTGTCCAACTATGTAGGCTTGCCTGTATATAAATCCCATCCTTCACCAAACCAGAGAAAAACTGTGCTGTGGCTAAAAGTCTTCTGCGAGTTAATTTTTATTGAGATTTCCGCTGTACCCTCCCATCGGAAAGATCCGCTCTTCTTGCGGTTCGGGTCCATTCTAATTTAAATGATAGCAATGGTTCGTATGCAATGGCAACAACGTTATCATGAACAAATAAGTGCAGTATTTGCTGTGAGCTCTAGTCATTTTTACTTCCGATCCATACGAATTTGCGACGGCTTTAAAATATTGCCTGCGGATTGCGGATCCCTATTTTTAGTTAAGAGATTTCGCCCCCTTTCACTGCTCCTTACACAATTTTAGAGAAGCGTCTCGGTATTGTGAAAGAAGCATATTCGGGGGAGGACGAAGGCGATATTATCGCAAATAACGTTGTAGACTGGGCTCCCATCATTTCAACGTTGTTGCGACTGATGCAACATTTAAGCTATTGAACCTTTCCAGATGCATATGGATTCACCGAAACCTCCATGCTAGTTTGCGAACTATGCAAAATGGAGAAAAGTTTAGCGTACTATGCTGGACTTTTATGGCGTTGCTCGTAGTGGTGACGAATCTCTCGAAGAGATCGACTGCTGATTGGGACTAACGACTGTTCTAACTCGTACTTTTTCCCAGCCGTTTCATTCCCTCAATTCAAAACAACCTGAATTCACTGAACATTAATAACGTGTCTATGATTCTCAGTCATCTCCTAATGTCTTTTAAGCGTACCTCGAGTCCATCTCTGTATTCTTTCTAGCTGTGTGCTGCACTTTCCTTTCAGATGGGTGACGAATATGAAGAACTAGGGCCAGCACAAGCTGCAGTGCCACCACCTCCACCACCGCCAAATGAACCTCCAGGAACTCCAGGTGTTCCAGCCCCTCCTCCCCCTCCTCCCCCTCCTACAGTGGCGCCGCCTCCACCACCACCACCCACTACAGCATCCAGTCAAAAACAACCTGGAAGAGATGATAGAACCGAGTTGGAGTCAGAGAAAGGTATAGTTTTTTCAGTGATTGTTCTTGTCGGCTGGAGTGAACATTACTCCACTGTTTATTACAACCAGCTTGTTAGCCAATTAGCATATTCCAACTAACTAGCACGAAGAATTCTTTATACTTCCCTAAATAGAACTGCAAAGCAATAAAAAATAAAAAGTGAGACGTAATAACAGGTTTTTCAGGAGATCTGCCAATGGCTGCAGGAGATGTGGTATGAACTAATCGTATACCTATTATTCTCATTCTTTCTAGTCGAATCTAGCCAAAAATGTTTTCGAAGAGGCGACACTACCCTATGCAGAGGGAGTCGCTTAAGTGAAGAGTCTCCATGGAGTAATTTTCAACATCCAGTTAAATTCTTTTCGCCTATTTAATTGCTAAACCGACATTACGTAAAAGAGACTATATGCTTTTCCTCACAATCAGTTGATCCTTCTGCAAAGGTGACAAACGCCATGCGTTCATGTATTTCGTTACCTTTATTTATATATTATTATATACTTAAAGGTAACGAAAAAGTTTTATTCATATATATGTATCCGATTTACATATACATATACATATATGTCTATATGTATAGTATATATATGTGTAGTATGACCAAGAGTCGAAGGCAACTCTCACAGTGTTCCTGGAAGTGCATTGCAAATCGGAGACATGAGACATTTTCATAGGTGTGATCCAGGCAAACTTATCTAAAGCCTCTCCTTTGGATATGACATGCGGATTACGTTTCCGATTTGTTAGGGTCCCAGGGCTGATAACCCTTTCATTCTTATGCGTAGTACGAACCAACTCGTGCCACCTTATCTATCAGAAGGATGCCCCGTAGAAGTAACGGTACCTTTAACTGCAGAATTGGTCCACAGCCTTCGAAACGAATGACGTTTGCAATTGTTTGCATGAAACGAAACGATAAGAGGATGTCTTTTGATTTCAGAAAGGTCAGGGGTCAAATTTTGCGTCGTTGATGGGCGAAGCCGTGCAGAAAAAAGCTATCAAAGAAGAAGAATCCGATCATGGTATGTTGCCCATAAAAACTGAAACTCAAATGATTTCTGTAGCATTATCATAAAACATAAATGTACAGAGCACATTTCTGGTAGAGATGTTCGTGATGCGACCGAAAATGAGCTCACTCATCCTTGTTTTCATCGTGGAGTTTTTGGAGAGGAGAATCTTCTTTTCGCTGACGGTTAACTTCGACCAAAGAATGAACCAGTCTTAAAGTAAAAGGGATTTTGATTGAGAAATCCGATGGATTTCTCTTCAATTTTCAATTGCGGTTTCTAATAAGCCTAGGTCGTCCCATAGAGAATTGCAAGAAGTATTGTGCCTCTCATACCAATAACCTATGAAAGAAATTCTGCAATAGGTCATAAAAAGTCTGAGGAGAGTGCAATTTGCAAAATATAGTTTGTAGTTTTCTGATCAAGTAATATTATAAGATTTGCAAGCTATGAGTGTAGCGTGCACCATAATCGCTCATATATCCATCGGTTGTTGCCATAGCGTTTTCTCTTCTTACCATCTTCTTGCATTTTATCTTAACGCCTTCATCATGTTCATTTACTTATTTCATATACGGAAAACATATTTTCATTTGGTATATGTACCAGGTACATGTACCAGAACTTCCGACATTTCTTTTCTGTACCAAAAATATCGATTAATCTATGTCAGTGCTCAAATACGCAGTATGTTAATGATTCTCTATCGCAAAGCTCTTGACTTTATAAATTGTAACTACAAAAAAATTTTACCTATTTTGTTGATATCCGCACGAGCAGTGAAGCATTGTGGAGGTTATTAAGTGAGTGTTGTCATCTTGGCTGTATCCGCACTATGCTACAGCGCAATATAGCATCCGTGCTGAACTGAAATTCGAAGGTACGGTATAACGCTCATGCTAATGTGGTATTCGTAGGTACAGTGTAATGTGAACTCGCATTTTTCAATGCCAAACATCCCCATTCAAAATAAAGTGGTTTTTTGTTGCTGACAAGAAAGACATATAGATGTAGCAAATGAAGAACGTAACATTATATATATATATATATATATATATATATATATATATATGGAAAGGCGCCGAAACGCTAAGAAATCTAGCTTGTATGAAACAGGGGCAAATTAGTCGAACGTACTGTATTTATATACGCCTACCTTGCACATTCGACTTGCTACAGCTTCTGAGCGGTAAGTTAATTTTTAGAAAGCAAGTTTACGCCGGCGCAAGTGGCGTGCTTGGTCGTATCGGCACTGTGCACTGTGGCCTTCATTTTCATTGCGGGAGTCTTTGTGTTTCTCGCCATTAAAGGGTTCGCTTCATTTGTGATAAATTATTATCGCACTCTTCGCTTGCTTCAATATCCGCTTAAGAGTCGTTACTTTTATAATCGTTTGACTTAGTGGTTTAGCGACTGCTGACGATTTGACATATGGAAAGAAAAGAGTTTTAGTGATTGCTGACATATTTAGTGATTGCTGACATATTTAGTGATTGCTGACATATTTAGTGATTGCTGACATTTTTAGTGATTGCTGACATATTTAGTGATTGCTGACATATTTATTGATTGCTGACATATTTAGTGACTGCTGACATTTAGTGATTGCTGACATATTTAGTGATTGCTGACATATTTGTGCGCCATGCAACAAATATGCGACAAGCGTCTAACGTTTTGCTATTTTCTATCGGATTGTATAGTGCTAAGAGTGGAAGCGTCACATGCATTAATTTCCAAAGATTCTTTTCGAATATATGACGCTTCATTCCCATTCGAGAGCCAAGAAGTCATTTTTATCTCGTGGTGGAATGCTCGCAACGAATAAAATTTTCTAGCTTAAGACGAGGCATAATATCGAGCTGTCAAGCGGTTATAAACGATCGCATGGATCGCCTACCCGTTAACCATATTTAGCCATTATTTATTATCTAAAAAATTCAGAAGCTTTCCATATCGGAATTAAATCGAATTCTCATAAAACACACATCAAAGCCTTCTACATCGGAATTAAATCGTATACTCATAAAACACACATCAAAGGCGTTCACGCTAGAGTCGCTCAGATATGGAAGGAAAGCAACGAGCTGAGCGTTGAACTATGAAATAATAATGAGATCATTTAATTGCAGATGATCGAAAGTTCGATTACCGATCGATTTAGAAATTGTGTGATTCCAATCGGAAACTTTTTCATCATCGTCAGATGCCTAGGAAATATTTACTCGCAATGTTTCCATTTAAACAATTACGATTCTGTCGAACGAATAAAATACCTCTGTCGTTTCATTTGATGACATTCTGATAAAGTGTTAACCCTGATAAAGCCCCGAGGCTATGAACTTCTTGACATTTTAGACGGGGTGGGGGTGTTCAACGATTGTGTAAGAGGAGGTTTTATTTAGAGGGATATGGTATAGACATTGTAAGCGCCGTTAATTGAATGAAGAGCTTATTCAGAAAATCATTTTGATGGGTGGAATATTTTCCAGTGGATTTTGTCTTACATGAATCGTAACGGTTATAAGGACCAACTGCTAATTTTACTTTCCCACCCGAACGAATGTCCGGACTCATTTTGTAGGTTGAAATTTTCGAATTTTTTTCTTCCTAAGTGAAGCGAACTTTTTCTTTTCAAATAATATGTCAACTATTGATTAGCCTTTTAGCCAGTTACCACCTAAACGCATGCTATACGATGATCAGCGGCAAGTGATTTTGATGGCAAAATAGCTAACCATATAAGAATTAAAGGAATTGTTTGGAAGACGTTTCAGCACTACTCCTCTTGTATGCAAAGAGATTTCCTTACATCGGACTGTGAAATAAACGTCAAAAAAAATGAAGGTACAGATGAGCTAAAGGTCTTATACTTCATTATGGGACCTCTAGGTAGCAGTCAATGAAACTAATAACAGCAACTTCAGCTAAGCAAAAAAAATTTAGCAAGTGCGATAATCATTGAACTTTGAATAATGGCGCTATCCACCCCTCATCAATCCTCTCCGCCTTCCTTCGCCTCATAGCATATATAGTTGCCATTTATTTAACTTGCCTTTTGCTTTTGTAAGTGTATTGTCTTATTTACGGGTCGTATGAAGTAAATTTACTTGAAATTTTGCTTACTATGATGACTAAATGTGCGAATTTTTACAGCTCTTCAGTTGTACTTCTAAAGACCTTACTGGTTATTTTGATAAGAGTTTTCGTCGAAGGTGGTCGTGTTTCTCGATAGTGAAGGTTTGCAACTACTCATAGCTTACTTATCATCGAATCCTTCGTTACACACAAAAGTTGATCGTTGAGTTTAAATATCAGTTTCGAATATTTGAATTCTTCGCTTTAGTGCGATAAATTTGTGCAGCTTGAGGGAATACCTCTACTTAATTGTCTCACTGATAAGAAGCCCTTATACAATTTACGTTGTAGTGATCTCGAAAGCAATCCACGCTTGATACCTGCAAAACTAAATCCCTTCTTTGTTTATGTCAAGAAGGCCTCCGGACATCCTCAAAATTAACATATAAGTATAGCTGATGTCATCACAATGACCTTCTTACTTATGCTACCACCATTCGAACAAATTGTACAAAAGATGCTGCAGAAAAATCATGGCAACTTTGATTTCCTTTCTTGCCGAGAATAGCACAGATCGCTAGTCTACAGCGCGAGAATATCTCGAAGATATCTTAGCAGAACAAAATACTAGTAAAAGATGATTGCTGTCGTAAGCGAGAGAGAGAAAGAGAGGGAGAGAATTTTCTATTGAATGTGGAATACACCAAAGATCGAACCAAACTGCGCAACGGTACAGAATGTCAATCAATGCTTACAGCTTAAAACAGTATAGGTAAGATTATTGGAACACAACGCATAACCACGATATCATAATGGCACCCTTTCGAGGTATATCATGAAGCTATTCGACTTGCCAACAATCGAATTCATTCGCAACGAATTAGAGACGGCAAAAACGAGTCCAATTTGCCGTTTATTCTGATTAAAATCCGTTGCAATTGATGAGTATCTTCACTCATTTCTGGCCATATGCCAATACGAGAAATATATTTTCAGATGGGTGATGAATATGAAGAATTGGGGCCTGTGCAAAATGAATCCGTACAGCCGCCACCAACGGCGCAACCACCTGTGCATATACCCGTCGTTCCCTCTTTTCCTGCTCCTCTTCCTCCTCCGTGTTCACCAATACCGCCACCTCCTACACCGTCACCATCTAAATCCACCGATGTGAATAATCGGGCCGTTTCACAGTCATTCAAAAGTGAGTGTGCTGCTTTGTTATCACTTATCGCCTTTGTTATCACGTTAACTGAAGTCATCTTAAGAATTGCGTTGTAGTGTAGCGCTGTGCGGAATTTTTTTCCTTGCCAACAATGGTGATATCCTTCATTACACAATATAGGTGACTGAAATTTCCATGGAAAGTTTTGTTTTCCAACCGCAAATAGCCTTTCACTTCTCCTCAACTCGTGCTTCCCACCGCGATTGCTTTGTTGCTCTAGTCACGATCGCAACTTCACACAAATCCACGTTCGCGTTTACCCCTCCGTCCTCCTGTAACGGGCTGTAGGCAACGAAACTGGATTGACGCCGTATAAGACGCTAAATGCAGAAAGGCTCGGCAGGCTACCAATCAGATGAAAATTTTGGTACACCCGACTGTAAAATGAATCAGATGAAGTTTTAAACTAGCCAATCCCTTAAAAGCAAACGTCCGATTAGCGGTCCAAAAAATCGTGATGGAATGATCATCCGATCGATAATTAAGAAAACTTTTATTAATTTCAGCCGCCTTTTGAATTCTAATCCTTACAATGCCTCTAGGAATTGATCACTTGAAAACAAAACCACTAAAACTAGTGAAACATCGAAGCAAACGATAAAGCTGCATAAAATGCGAAATGTATAGTGCTAAGAGTGGAAGCGTCACATGCATTAATTTCCAAAGATTCTTTTCGAATATATGACGCTTCATTCCCATCCGAGAGCCAAAAAGTCATTTTTATCTCGTGGTGGCATGCTCACAACGAATAAAATTTTCTAGCTTAAGACGAGGCATAACATCGAGCTAATATCATGCGATTATAAATGATCACATGGTTTGCCTATCCGTTAACCATATTTAGCCATTATTTATTATCCAAAAAATCCAGAAGCTTTCCATATCGGAATTAAATCGAATTCTCATAAAACACACATCAAAGCCTTCTACATCGGAATTAAATCGTATACTCATAAAACACACATCAAAGGCGTTCACGCTAGAGTCGCTCAGATATGGAAGGAAAGCAACGAGCTGAGCGTTGAACTATGAAATAATAATGAGATCATTTAATTGCAGATGATCGAAAGTTCGATTACCGATCGATTTAGAAATTGTGTGATTCCAATCGGAAACTTTTTCATCATCGTCAGATGCCTAGGAAATATTTACTCGCAATGTTTCCATTTAAACAATTACGATTCTGTCGAACGAATAAAATACCTCTGTCGTTTCATTTGATGACATTCTGATAAAGTGTTAACCCTGATAAAGCCCCGAGGCTATGAACTTCTTGACATTTTAGACGGGGTGGGGGTGTTCAACGATTGTGTAAGAGGAGGTTTTATTTAGAGGGATATGGTATAGACATTGTAAGCGCCGTTAATTGAATGAAGAGCTTATTCAGAAAATCATTTTGATGGGTGGAATATTTTCCAGTGGATTTTGTCTTACATGAATCGTAACGGTTATAAGGACCAACTGCTAATTTTACTTTCCCACCCGAACGAATGTCCGGACTCATTTTGTAGGTTGAAATTTTCGAATTTTTTTCTTCCTAAGTGAAGCGAACTTTTTCTTTTCAAATAATATGTCAACTATTGATTAGCCTTTTAGCCAGTTACCACCTAAACGCATGCTATACGATGATCAGCGGCAAGTGATTTTGATGGCAAAATAGCTAACCATATAAGAATTAAAGGAATTGTTTGGAAGACGTTTCAGCACTACTCCTCTTGTATGCAAAGAGATTTCCTTACATCGGACTGTGAAATAAACGTCAAAAAAAATGAAGGTACAGATGAGCTAAAGGTCTTATACTTCATTATGGGACCTCTAGGTAGCAGTCAATGAAACTAATAACAGCAACTTCAGCTAAGCAAAAAAAATTTAGCAAGTGCGATAATCATTGAACTTTGAATAATGGCGCTATCCACCCCTCATCAATCCTCTCCCCCTTCCTTCGCCTCATAGCATATATAGGTGCCATTTATTTAACTTGCCTTTTGCTTTTGTAAGTGTATTGTCTTATTTACGGGTCGTATGAAGTAAATTTACTTGAAATTTTGCTTACTATGATGACTAAATGTGCGAATTTTTACAGCTCTTCAGTTGTACTTCTAAAGACCTTACTGGTTATTTTGATAAGAGTTTTCGTCGAAGGTGGTCGTGTTTCTCGATAGTGAAGGTTTGCAACTACTCATAGCTTACTTATCATCGAATCCTTCGTTACACACAAAAGTTGATCGTTGAGTTTAAATATCAGTTTCGAATATTTGAATTCTTCGCTTTAGTGCGATAAATTTGTGCAGCTTGAGGGAATACCTCTACTTAATTGTCTCACTGATAAGAAGCCCTTATACAATTTACGTTGTAGTGATCTCGAAAGCAATCCACGCTTGATACCTGCAAAACTAAATCCCTTCTTTGTTTATGTCAAGAAGGCCTCCGGACATCCTCAAAATTAACATATAAGTATAGCTGATGTCATCACAATGACCTTCTTACTTATGCTACCACCATTCGAACAAATTGTACAAAAGATGCTGCAGAAAAATCATGGCAACTTTGATTTCCTTTCTTGCCGAGAATAGCACAGATCGCTAGTCTACAGCGCGAGAATATCTCGAAGATATCTTAGCAGAACAAAATACTAGTAAAAGATGATTGCTGTCGTAAGCGAGAGAGAGAAAGAGAGGGAGAGAATTTTCTATTGAATGTGGAATACACCAAAGATCGAACCAAACTGCGCAACGGTACAGAATGTCAATCAATGCTTACAGCTTAAAACAGTATAGGTAAGATTATTGGAACACAACGCATAACCACGATATCATAATGGCACCCTTTCGAGGTATATCATGAAGCTATTCGACTTGCCAACAATCGAATTCATTCGCAACGAATTAGAGACGGCAAAAACGAGTCCAATTTGCCGTTTATTCTGATTAAAATCCGTTGCAATTGATGAGTGTCTTCACTCATTTCTGGCCATATGCCAATACGAGAAATATATTTTCAGATGGGTGATGAATATGAAGAATTGGGGCCTGTGCAAAATGAATCCGTACAGCCGCCACCAACGGCGCAACCACCTGTGCATATACCCGTCGTTCCCTCTTTTCCTGCTCCTCTTCCTCCTCCGTGTTCACCAATACCGCCACCTCCTACACCGTCACCATCTAAATCCACCGATGTGAATAATCGGGCCGTTTCACAGTCATTCAAAAGTGAGTGTGCTGCTTTGTTATCACTTATCGCCTTTGTTATCACGTTAACTGAAGTCATCTTAAGAATTGCGTTGTAGTGTAGCGCTGTGCGGAATTTTTTTCCTTGCCAACAATGGTGATATCCTTCATTACACAATATAGGTGACTGAAATTTCCATGGAAAGTTTTGTTTTCCAACCGCAAATAGCCTTTCACTTCTCCTCAACTCGTGCTTCCCACCGCGATTGCTTTGTTGCTCTAGTCACGATCGCAACTTCACACAAATCCACGTTCGCGTTTACCCCTCCGTCCTCCTGTAACGGGCTGTAGGCAACGAAACTGGATTGACGCCGTATAAGACGCTAAATGCAGATAGGCTCGGCAGGCTACCAATCAGATGAAAATTTTGGTACACCCGACTGTAAAATGAATCAGATGAAGTTTTAAACTAGCCAATCCCTTAAAAGCAAACGTCCGATTAGCGGTCCAAAAAATCGTGATGGAATGATCATCCGATCGATAATTAAGAAAACTTTTATTAATTTCAGCCGCCTTTTGAATTCTAATCCTTACAATGCCTCTAGGAATTGATCACTTGAAAACAAAACCACTAAAACTAGTGAAACATCGAAGCAAACGATAAAGCTGCTTAAAATGCGAAATGCAGACAAAGAAATAATTTCAAAATGTTCGATAATAAATAACATTGGAAACGTTTCAGGTGATCCATTCGCAAGCGTTATGGTATTCTTTAGCGATTTCCTTTGCTTCTTTTGATGTTTCTATTATTTTTAAGACAGCACCACTCATACTCTCTCATTCTGTGTGTAAATGATATTAAATTAGAAAAACTCTTATAAATACGAAGACATTTCAATTAAACGCTGTATCTAAGTAATATGGAGAGGACACAAGTGAAACCGATTTAGAAGAATCGTCTAGAGGCGACGTGCTGATGAACAGCATTTTATCGTAAAGGAAGCCTTTTGATTTATCTGCTAATAGATATCACCTGATTCCTTTAGAACTTTGTGTTATATCCACTAAAGGTGTGATGTAGGTATATATGTATTTTACATATATATGTATATATATGTATATGTATATACATACATATATATGCACATAAGTCACATTATATATATCCGTTTATTTATCTACTTATTTATTTATTTATTCGTTTATACACCTATTTTTGTATTTACATTAGTATTTACATTTATATTTATACTTACATTTATGTTTATATTTATATTTATATTTATATTTATTAGTACCAGTGTTGACGTAACGCACCATCGAAGTATATACACATATATATGTATATATATATATTTATTTATTTATATTTATATTTATATTTATATTTGTATTTATATTTATATTTATATTTATATTTATGTTTATATTTATATTTATATTTACTTATTATATCGAGCGAGCGGAGACAGCATACAGAATTGTGTCTACCTTGCAACCTATGGTCATCGCATAAGCACATCGCTTCCAAACAAGCAGATTATCGAAATACTAATGCATATCAAGCTTGCTATTTCGCGAAACCGAATCGAACATTTAGAGCACCGTACAATTTCAGCCACAAACCGCTCCAATATCTCAAGTGCCGAAAGGAAAAAAGAGGCGAGGTATTTTTCAAAATAATTTCCGTTCATTTAAAAACCACTCTGTCTTCGTTCAGTGCGGCTAAAGAATATTTGAACGGCCTTTCTTAAAAGATGATTTTTTTAAAGGACTTCCTTTGTTATGCATTCTCAATGAATGTTCGACGCGATTCGTTCGATCATTATTGCTGAAAATCTACCACATCGAAGTGATCTTATCGATTCCTCAGTAGTTAGGCATAATATTGTTTATTGAATTAACGAGCTGCTAATCGAACTAGCTTTACATTTAGCGAAATAGTTTAAGGTACGAATCAGGGAAGTGAACGGGTACGAGCACTTTTCGTATTTCATTAGCTTAGGTGCCCATACTTGGTTCCTTTGCGGCTCGCATAGCGACAATGATCCTTGTACAGCAATCGTGCGAGCCGCTATTATGGCATTTGGATAGAAGCTAAGAATGCTTACTTTGTTGTCATTCTTCATTGCATGGTTCATACATTTTGCATGCAATTCGACCCTCAGGCGATCAATCGATGCATCCTCGTTCATTGATAATGTTCTATGTGTGCTTTGACTATCGTCCCGGAATCTTCCGAAATCGTCAAGTAGCTTGCCTGAAGCTCGTCAGTTTGCGCATCAGAATGTGATACATGCAATGCGTTTGATTTTATCATACCTTATAATAACCTTCATGGGAATCGATTCATTAGGCGATCATGCAAGTCAATGAACAGAAAAAAAAACGAATACATTCTTTCGAAAAAAAACGAAAAAATGTAAAATTGATCTTTCAGATGGTTTCGGTGCTAAGCAATTGTTTTGCTTGACAATATTCGCCATAAGTGCGGTTACATTTTTCTGCATTGCAGCTTTCTCATCATTTCTTGCCGTCAAGGGAATTGAATTTTGGTAAACTTCAACTTTTTTTACACCTTCATCAGATACTAAATTTTTACCTTGCAGCTAAACTGTAATACTTCGATCGTACACTCCCCTCTTGAGAAAAACTAAGAGACTTCGATTTTTGAACATAACATGGACAGAACATTGTTTTCATGACTTTCATGTATTGCCTTAATACATAAATACTACCTTAGTTAATATACGTCACATTATCTTACGGACTGATAAGGAATAATTTTTTCTGAAGGTGTCCATGTATATCGCTCTATGACATTTTAACCTTTGAACAACGATCATTACGGGGAAGTTGATGAACTTTTCGGCTTGCATAGATTATTTTCTAGCAATTTCATTCAGCTTTGTTCACTTCGCCTTTCAGGCCGCGTCCTTAAAGGTTGATCTCTCCGTAATGTTCCTTCACTTTGCCGTCTTCTTCGCCGACCCGATTCGTTGTTCCTGTTCACTACTCAACCAAATCACCCATAGTATCTAGGCTAATTGCAGCCTTACTCACGCCTTCACTACCGCCCTACCCCTTGGGTTCTCCTATCCCTGTTAATCCTGAATACAAAGTGCGAATCTCTCATAAACGTTGCACTATGCACTAAGTTCATCGAATAATATTTGTCGTTAATTTTGCTATTTCACCAACCCGATCCTCTATACTGCACATGTATATGTTCACCGCTACTATCTGTTTAGCATAGTATCCATTAAATCTGAACTGTTGCAGAGCATCGATCGCTGCTAACTCGCCACTGAAATCACAAAATGCGTGATATTTAGTGAAAATTTTTCGTCTTACTATCGCTTATTCTTGAAGTATTTACTTTAAATATTTTTATTCAAATAAATATTTGCCAGAAAGCGTTCACCTTATGACCATGAATAAAAACTGGGGAAAAAAGTTGTTTCTATCAACATATACAAACTTCTACTAACATACACATCCTAAACTGTAATTGTACTGACAGTAGCGAAGAGTGTACGAATTAAAATTCTCTCGGAAAACGTTTTTTTAAGCGTAAAAAACTGATCCGACTTATCCAAGTTCTGTTCGCAGACAATCATTTCGCTTGCTGTGAGAATTCTGAATTATATTTTAGTACAGTGATATACACACACAGTAAAGAGGAATATATTTAGCATTTACTAGTTTAAAAAAATCGAATCAACAATAAAGAAAGTTCTCTTTGCGTATGTATGCCGTGGGGGGGGGGGGGGGGGGGGGGGGGGGGGGGAGTGGAGATGTGCGAAATGATCCCAATCAAGATTCCAGCTTTGAACTTCTTGAGGCATTTGGCTCTCAAAATACGATGAAAAACAATTCGTTTCCCTTAGGTGATCTCAAAAAATAGGGATAGTTGCCAGGTGGATGGAGATATACAGATAAAATCAACGAAGTTCAAGACACAGGATAAAGTGAGCACAATTCGAGAAGGCATATAAACACGGATGCGACTCACCGTCCAAAACTTCGAGAAAAAATTCGCAGCAGTCCCAGAAACTTCCGAATTTTTGAAGTTCACTTTCGTTATTCCCTCAAAAGACCGGAGGACTGGACTTCCTGTAACTTCTAGTGAAACCTCAAACTTCTTCGTGACCCCAATTCCGTCTAGTGCAAGGAGGCGGACAGCAAGAGGAACGATAGGGGACGGTTAGTTACCATTAGATATTTGGAATAATCGGCGGAAAATGTTGATAACCAAATGTAGGAAAGAAGGTGGAAATAAGCTGAATAAATGGGGAAAATGAAAAGAATTACAGATTGCGCCACTTCAAACAGAGGGTGCAAGCAACACCATCGCCTTTTTTCCCCTTCCATGTATGAGCCGTCAAACGCATAAGACACTCTAAATACGCCAGTTGTACCAGTTTTAAAACGCGCAACTGTCCGTCTATATCAGCTGCAAATATAGCCACACAAACAGCAGCTGCGAAGTGTTCATTTTATGAATCACATAAGAAACACGTATTCAAGATCAAATCTTAAAAAAAGAAGGTAAAACACAAGGTAAGAAGTTAATAATTCACGATCACGAATATAAAACGACTGGAGTAGTTCAAAGGCACACAATCATATCATAGCCAAGTATATACCAGACACAATACTAGTATGCAAAACAAACTTCTAAGAACTTCCCCAAACTTCTTTACTTTGAAGTAACTGGCAATCACGTTTTTTTTTTCATCTTCACGGTCGCCATCATAAATTACGACGCATTTTCCCGTATATAAAAATGTGTTAAAACCTTTCACTCCCTTCTGTCATTAAACCGATATTGCTAATGACATGATAAAAGTGAGGCTTAAAAGTTATTTTAAAAAAAAGCATAACTGTGAGGGAACAGAATCCGCACATACCAAGCAATACGAAACCTTTCCTTCTATGCGCTTAACGAGTTTCCATTTCACACCCAAACAGACACCATACTTGGAGAACAATAACTTGATAGTTTTTTTCGCACAAACATGGAATGCAATCTAAGAAGGCACATTTATGACCCATCATTCCACACGTGTGGGATATTTACGCTATAAAGATATTTTAAGAAACAATCAACGAGCCCGCAAAGTCCAGAGAGTATATTTCTTCACTCCCCACCCCCTCCCACCCCACCCCTCTCTCCATCAGCTGTGCGCAAGCTTAAGAATTGCACCCTCTACTATTCATGGGACCTCCTTCTTTGGGAAATCCCCACTCCATTTGTCGCTCTTCCGAAAAAAGAGTACCTTCCCCCATAACATTAACGTCGAACGTTCCAGCCCAGCAAAGCGCATGAAGAACAACATTCGCACCTAACAGATCAACTAAACATCGTTAAACTGTCTGCTTTTTTAAAGACTGTTTCACTCATATAACTACCGTATCAACTGATTTCGTTTCAAAAAATAACTGCAATAAAAATGCATGCTTTTAACAGACTCGCCTCGGCAAAAATAATCAATCAATCGATGAGTTCAACATTCTAAAATCCAACAAATTAGCCAACCACACAACAATTAAATGCAAAAATTTGGTGATGTTCTAATTGTGAGAGAGCTTTCTGATGAGGAAGAAGGTCGGTGCATAGATGGGAGTGGAAGGCGCTACGCGCATACAGGATGAGCCAAACGTTCCGATCACTGAGGGCATTATTTATAAAATATTTTTGATTGAAAAGCAGAAATACCTTCACATTTTCAAAAAGCCGAGCACATTACAGTGGCCATACTAAAACAAATACTACAACAGTGGTGTCGTACCGCCATTTTTAATACTTTACGTTTCGATAATTTCGGATGCAACCGGTGCGCTGCTATGATAGCTCGAACAGTACATGGATCGAATCGGCAATCAAGCTAGCCAGCTTATTAGTAGCTAACCATAAACAACAACTTAATCAACTATCTTTCGTTTTGGCTGCAGCCGAAAATATGAAAGCGTTATATACCAGAAGTCTCTTGCGATACGTAAAAGTTTCCATACGTGCTGTGTTCTAACGGACTGAGGAACGAATGGAACATTTGCCATAGATCTGCGCTCTTAACACCCACCACCTTCCCCACAGAACCTTTCAACCTTCCTCTCTCTTTCTCACAGCCTCCCTTACAAAGGAGCACAATCAACCATCAAACACATACTCCCCACTTAAGCCTTATAAGCTACCTTTATTTAGTCAACCTTCTTCGCGATTTCTTCTTCTTGCTTTGTTTTCCTCGGCAGAATTCGCTTGAGTAGCGCGTACACAATAGGCCAAACCACCATCGCGGTAATATGTCCAAAGAAGTATACCGACAGAAGCGGCTGAAATTCCGTTATATTAGTAAAATTTCATTATCAAAAACGAGTAAACAAAGAATGAACAAATATTTCTCCCACTCACTCTTTGATATACTCCCTTCCCCCCATTGACTCTCGATGCCCAATTCCCACCCACCTATCGTCCACTTTCAGCAATTTACGAAAACATTTAAATGAAGGAGAAAAGTTCAATGAGGAAATTGAGACAAAATGCATGGTCATATATTTTTTTAAAATTGGAAAAAAATTTTTAAAAATGAAGTGCCATGCTTATTTGAGAAGTAATAGCGTGCTTAATATTAACGTTTCGGAATGATGCATTAGAATGTGTTGGATTTCGCTGACATACAAGATATGCAAGCGAAGACACAGCGAGGTGAAGAGGAGGTGGGCCATTAATACATGAGTGAAAATCCGGTCTTAGAGACATACAAGACAGAATAAAGGAAGGAACAGGCTGCAGCGTATTAATTACTAAGTAAAATTTCGTCTTGCAGGTATATAGAGACAACAGAGTGGGGAAGGTGTTAGGCCAAACAAAAATAATTCGGTGAAAATTTCTCTCTACATATATATGTATATATGTATATAATATATGTACAGCATACGTATTATATATATACACATATAATATATATTATATACATTTATGATCATGTAATTTTTCGCCTAAATATGTAATACGTTTAAAATATGCTAAATATATGATATACACATGCGATAT
>JPKZ01000167.1:69866-85967 GCA_000803305.1 Toxocara canis | reverse complement strand
ACATCATATATATCAAATATATATATATATATATATATATATATATATATATATATACGGATTACATATGTAAATAATTTCTTCCAGGATATTTTCGCGTTCCATCAATAAATAGGAGGACAGCACTTCTCTCCTATTCAATTTTTAACTCTGATTTTGGACGGCGCATAGGGTCGTCATTGCACTTTTTTTAGCAAATATTATGGAACAGTATGAGAATTATAAACTTTTCGTTCAATGACAACGCTGGTGCTGCGTGCCGATCGGCAAAGTTGTGGCATCTAGGAATCACCAATTAGGTGCTAGTAGTGAATTTGCGGTATAAATCGACTTAGGGAGCGAAAAATCTCTAAATTTATCTATGGCTTCCCCTCATGTAGCAATACGTTAGAATGGAAAAACTGATATAAGAATTGAATTTTTTTCATTTTTCTAAACAGAAAATCGATTTTCATTTTCATCTTTCAAGTTTGAATTACTCTAAATTAAACTTCTTTCCAACACCGTATTTCATGGCAAGCAGAAAGGAAAAAATTTACTGCGGACCTCACTTCAATCCATCATATTTTTTACTACTTAAAAAATTTTCCTCCTATTCCCTACTCTCTAAACTTTATTGTTTCACTATCGTTTTTCACGTCAAACTGTGGTTTTCATCTTAAACGCCGTTTTTGTTTTTTCAGTCGGGGTTGCTATCTCGATTTGAGAAATACCGATTCACTGAGCTAATCGTGATCACTCACACCACAACACTTGCTCTCTCGATGACAACTACGAATCGAACCCTTGGATTAACTGTGCGACAAATAGAGCTCCGAACTGTCGACTCCCTACCTTTCAATACCCAAGGCTGACCAAAGGGTCTTCTCTCTATCATTAGTGAAAATTGCCTCCACTGCCCTGAAGAATATAAAAGAATGCTTCAGTCAAACATATTCAAAGCGACAAATAAAGAAAAATACAAAATTGCGAAACCTTAATCCATATCCGCGTTTTTACGAGCCCAAATGAAAGGAATCCTGTCCCCATTGCAACGTTTATGATAATTCGACCAACAATCACTTTAAATGGATAAAGCCATTTCTGTGCAAAGAATTCACTTGCGCCCGGCGTTTGTCTGATCAAGCCATATAACTGAAATTATTTCGCACATACTTTAACACAATTTAAAAAATATTTATTTCAGAGAGTTAAACTCACTCATTCAGGCATGCGATAGATGAGCAAATACTTACACAAATATTTGCAACACGTTTCAATTATCGTCTCATCCTCAACAATTAAAAAAAAAACTCGAACAGTCATCGAGAAAACTATCTCGCTGATCAACATGTTTCTTTCCGATGCTATGCATCATGCCTAGAATCACATAAGAAGAAATAAACAAAAATGAAAGTGTGGAGGCAATTGAGCGAAAAACGAACCCCATTTGCGTCACTTAGCCTAACGAAGAGAACGATCATTTTATCACGCGACTTTTACTGCCTTGGCTAATATCACTCCTTTTTTCGCAAAAACAGATGCTGAAGATATGCAATCACTAACGACTTTGTAACACAGCTCACGAGCAACACCCAACTACATAAAAATTTTTGGTGCAGATATTCATGGTTAAAAGGCAGAAGCGCCGAACACTGAATCAGAGCCCCGACCACTCAATCATGGAGTTCATTAACACGCTCTATAACTTCAACAAATACTCTGATCAACAGGCTCCGAAAAACAATTTCACAAATTTCCCCCACGAAATGGAAATCGGGTTCACACATCTCTCCCCTTTCCTTTATTCCCCACCCCACCCCCCTGTTCTTGCTAGTCGTGGATGCACTAACTTAAAAACCAGCACAAAGCAATGTTATGCAAAAAGTGAACAGTAATCTCCTTCATAGGCTTTTCTTTGAATTATAACGTCATTAAAGATTCCTTCGACATTTTTTATTAAGGCATAATCGATATCTTCACTAATGTTCCTTCAGATCTTATCGTTATTCATATTTCTGGCGTCTCTTCAAACTATACTACGGAAGCCCTCCCCAGAGTCTTTCTAAAACACCGCTTTATCGAGACCTTTGACATTTACTAACTGATGACTCCCTCTACTCTCACCGATCGCCTCCTCCTCCATCCCCCCCCTCCCCCAAAAAAAACGAGCCCATAAAAAGTACCGTTGAAGGAAACCAAAGAACAGACCTGATCTTGCGCGAGCACACAAGAGAACTCAAAGGCAAATAGAATGAAATATCCAAGGTGATATCCATGCCATACGGCGAGATATGCTAACGTCACCAAATGACTTATGTTACGATTACCAAGCCAGCGAAGGCGCTTGAATATGTGACTGGAACAAACAACAATTCCAGGTTAGCCTTTACCATAAGGGAAATATTTCTGGTAAAACAAAATCCATTAGCATGCATCGCTTTCTAAAGTATCGCCGAATCTAGCCCATAAAATTTCCATAAATAATTTATTGAAATATTCAAGGCATTCTTTCATTTGGAAAGGTGCCAATTAAAAGAAACTGAAAGTTTCATTTACGGCAAAAAAACGCCTTTCAATTCAAGTTGAAGCGTCAGAACGCGTGAATCCGTAGGTGCATTTTGTACGGCAATTTAAAAAGAGTTCAAATAATAATAATTTGCAGCCAGAGAAACAGTTCGGCCACTGTGAAACTCGGAATTGGTACGCCAAAAATTATACATCGGCCTCGAAGATTTTGGATATTGAAGTGCACCTACTCCAGCTAAAACAATTTGAACGGAGCGAGCGAGCTTTCGATCTTAGTAAAATGAAATGAACTAACTTTTTGGCGAAAGTATTAGTGCCAACGTTGAAACTGTCGATAACACTTTGGAAATCCATCCCAAATTCGTAACCCAAAATGTGAACATCACGCACACCATCCCACCGATCCGCTCCGTTCTCATCTTTGCCGTTATAACCAATGCCAGCCAGAATTGCTGCTCCTTCCTGCAAGGATACATCCTATCACCTCAAACCAAGCTTCTCTCTCTCCATCTCCCTCCTTAACCACCACCACCCCCCCCCAACCTTTTTCCTTCCGATATAGCCTTTGTTTCTATTACTCGGTCCGCCTAAAAAGGCGCGAGCTTGACAGCGCCAGCGTCTAAATAGAAGAAATATATTAAACACACTAAAATACCTTGCAATTAGCAATCGTTCAGCAAGCTCCGCTCACATAAGTGCACAGTAAGAGTGACAATAAAAATAAGGTAAAATCGCGCCATTCTGCACTAATCCTTCTCTTCGAATATTCCTCCTTCCTTCTTCAAGGTATACCAGAAACAACTCTCTCTCCCCCCCCCTTTCCCACTTTCCTTTCGTTGATATACTCTTCTCAAAAGCTTTTGATTTCGCCACTGAAAACGTCTGTTTCTCTCGCGAAGGCTTCCATCGATGCAGTCTTCGAGAGCTCTATTCAGGGTAATACAACAACCACCTTTGATGCGTCGGCAATCGTTAAATCATTATAAAGGTGCTCGAAAAAAAAAGTAGCAATAGAGCTTGAAGGAATCATACTTAACACCCTGAACAAATTCATTCAACAAATGCAACGCTATTTCTTTTGATTTCATAAGTAGACTCCCAAACAACGAAATACATTATGTATATACCATCCGTAAAGCGATAACGTGACCAACAAGCTTTCCAATATTACGCACACCGGAAGCTCATCCTCACGCATTTAACACCCTTAAATGCAATCTACCCATTGAATTCGGGAAAAAAGTGTGCAAAATGTTATCATGAATTTGTACTCCATGTGGATACGTTGATTCAAGCAAAATCCGCTCAAGTTCGGTCANGGATTTCACTACGGTACGAGCTCGCTCCTCCTCAAAACTGGCCCTCTCTCTCTCCTTGGCCAACTAAAGGCTACAATCCCTCAACGACTGCACCGAAGACTTGTCCTACCTCAACCCCTGCCTATGTTCAAAAAAATAAATGCATAAAAAGACCCACGGTGTAAAGCCAGCAGAACACGTATCGGCTCATAATAAGCCTGAACCAAATGACAATCCAAATAACTTTCCATATAAAAGGCAATGCCTGCAAATAACAAGTTCCTTAGACGTTGCACTTATGCGAGACCAAATACTCCCATGCGAACAAAAGCGGGATTAATCGAGGGCATTTATGTTTTGATCACACTCTATCAAGAGTGACACCGCATATGACGACTGATCGATTTCTTAGCAGGAACCACAGCATTACCATCCACTGTGCACCTTCCGACAGAAACCTCAGCAATTCATACTGAGGTCTTTGTTGGAACCTCGGGATTTCCGCTCCACGAGGACCTCAAGACTAAAAAATGCTTTTTAATTTGTTGCTTTGTCGTGAAATAAATGCGAATTTTCGAATCAAACATGTATGTTTGTTATTTTTCGCAATGTTATTACACCTGTAAAACCCATTAGCGCTCGATTCTTCACAACGGTTGTTTTAAGAGTTATTTTAAATTTACCGAATTAGAAAGAAAAAGACTCGGTCGGATTTATCTTCCTTATTCAAATTTAACAACAGCGAGATTTAATGAAGTCAATAAATATGAAGAAAGATAAGACTTACAAAGAATTCACGTGTGTTGAAATAGTCACAAGGAATCCACATGGCGCCCCATTGGTGAATCACTGCATAAAAACAACCAGCTACAAATCGCCCAAGGCTCGGCATCAACCTAAACGTAGAAATAGATGAATTATTACAAGAACAACATAGCACTTAAAATAAATCCCTTCTTCCACATAACCGTTTTCTTTAATACTTTCCCTCTTTTCAACATACGAAACGATAGCCTCTCTTTCAATGCTATCCCTCTTTTCAGAAAATAGAATATGATGTCCCTTTCTCGAAAATGTTACTGAAGGCGGAAAGGGAACACTCACCGAC
This sequence comes from Toxocara canis, assembly GCA_000803305.1. Taxonomy (NCBI): domain Eukaryota; kingdom Metazoa; phylum Nematoda; class Chromadorea; order Rhabditida; family Toxocaridae; genus Toxocara; species Toxocara canis. The sequence goes on along the minus strand of JPKZ01000167.1, from coordinate 81,053 downwards.
AGCTTCTTGAGAACCAGTTAGAGTCTATTAAGTGTAGTTTGAAAAGTTGTTAAACAGATCCTCCCTTATTTCATTATTCACCGTTCGTCCGCATACAAAATTTTACGTATATCGATGGTCAAGATAACGAATATGTGGAGGGTTATCCAATATATATGGTTGTAAGCTAGCTATGAACGACGAAAAGGGAATGTGAGTCAAATAATGAACAAATGAACATCCAAACTACATATCTTGCCTAGCCTTCCTCCTAAGTTTCGGATAAGGCTGCGATCGCAAATTGCGAATCGTACCTTCTAGTTGATCCGATCTGCGACCGCATATTCTTTTTTCGTCTTTTTTCTCGAAAAATCCTTACAAATTGTTTTCGATCTCACGTCCACATTGAATGGCAAGCTGTGATTTTTGAACGGCTTTAGTTTTTTATGTTTCTATTGTTATCGCAGAAGATTATCAATCGAACGATCAATCAGAAAACCATTGCAAAGATCAGAAAAGAACGGTTGCTCACCCGGAGACACGAACTTGTCCATTCTCTAGAAATTCCCCATTCACAAACGCGCGGAATCGTGCTAATGGAAATTGTGGGCCAACAAAAGTACCACTAAAGAATAATCCATAAGCGGCGATTTCCAATAGACCTGGTGGATTAACAATAGCCGTTTTTAGCTGATCGGGCTTCAGTTTGTCCTGAATTAACACTACTGAAATCTCAACATACAATTTCTATTGAATCATTTCAACAAGTGAGTTCATACATAAATGTACAGATCAACTTATTGCAGTTTCAGTCATCCATGGCCAAATGAATTACCGAATCGACGTGTACGACAGCACTACTTTATTTTGGGACTATAAAAATAAAATACGATCTGCTAAACGTTAAACACAAACGGTACACAAAATGCGACTCGACACTAATTTCGTGATGATTTCTGTGCTAATCCTGAAATTCTCATTTTCTTGCTGCATGTTTATTCGTTATCCTCTCTCTCCCTCTTCACAGGCTCAAAGAAGAGTGTCCGTTTCAGCATTCTAGCGCGAAAACCTTATTCAGTTCTCTAAATATCTTATATTTTCTGTGCGACACCAGTCACACTCTTCCACCCCCTCCTCCCCCTCCAGCTGAGAATGGTGAGATAGTATCTATATAAGGTGCAAATTTAGTTGCCAGTAGGACTTAACACAAGGATTCGTTTATGGCCATCGCGATTTCGTTTCGCAGTTTCGGAGACTCATCCAATATCGATCGATAAATAGGGTCGGTTAATGCGGGACCCTCCGGATTTTTTTTTCCAGAATTTCCCGAAAATCCCTCATAGAATCGCTTTCAATTACGCTTCAACAAAACTCGCTCTGTCTCTAACATTAAACCTCTACTCGACAAATCACTGCCATACTCACGCAGCAAGTTCCCCACGAAACATTCAACTTTTATTGAAAAAAAACAAAACAAACTATGCTCCTGCTGCTTAGCGGATCATCGAAATAGATCAGGCAATAAGAGGAACCAGAGAAGTGCCCTATCGATGAGAAAAAGGCAATTATGTCAGCGAGATTCGGAGGAAACTTCAAAAGAAAACGCTAACGATTCATTCGCCATAAACGCATCGAATTTCGATAAACGAAAAAGAAACTGATCGTCTCCAAGTTAGCAAACCTTCGGTTTTTGTCCATCATATACATCCATAACAAGTCCTATAAACCGCAAAGTCATTATGCAGAACGGTGTTGTCCATGTTATATCGTACTGATCCGACTCAGCGAACCAATAACCCACTAATAAATGACCCTTAAATATGGTTTAACTTTGGTAGGAAAATTATGGCACTCCACTGTATCACGAAGATGGTTCACAACAATACCATTGAACTAAACCAAAAATGAGCAAAACGGTGGCTGAATTCAACTTCAGAAAAAATGCAATCTCCGACAAGGGTAATGTGCTGTAACGATTTGATAGTTTACGAGGGCGGATATTCGAAGGGAATAAAGTTGTAAAGCTCAACATCACCCCTTCTCTATGATTTATAATAAGCTGAAAGATGGTACTAAGCAGCACTGCAACAACGCCATCGATAAGCACTTTCACGCCGCACAACGGAAAATGTAGAGACTCCAATGCCGTTGATGTCTACGTTCCTCCAGAAAAAAAACAAGTTTTACGAATATATAGCTCTCTAAACGAAATATCTCCTGAAATCGAGAATCCTCTTCTGGGGTCACTGGTTCAGAAAAAAAGGAAATAAAACATCAAAATCGATGTTTGAACATCAGAAAATGAAATACAATCAAAAACCAACAAGGAAAGCTAAATGTGCCAGAATAACCGACTGCGTAGTACCTGCGAGATAATTTGTTATCAGATAAGCAAACACAATGCTAATTAAACTGTGATAAATGGCCCATCCTGAAAACCGAAAAAACCGCTGCAAATGAAATCCATAAAAACCGAACACTGGTGAATTAATATGTACTATATGTATATATATGTATGTATATATATATATGTATATATATATATATATATATATGCATAAAGTGCCTTGAATAGGTTGTACAGCATGTTTCACGCGTGTTTCATGGGCGGCCCACTTTCATACATAGAGTGCTTACAAAAAAGAAACAAAACTGTCATAGCCGTAAACGCCTACGACCTAAAATGACTAAGCGTGACGTTACGAAACGCGCCCATTATGATGTGAGAAAGGAACATTAGACTTCGCACTTTATGTTCACATTTTTTATCACCAACTACTAAATGTGACCACTACAACAAATTTGCACTTTTTCTTCACAATACGATGATATATTTAGAAAAGACAAGCTTTTAGTATAAAATCGCTAATGGCAAATATGTTTTTCATTCCAATAAATAAATCAATTAGTTGATTAATTAAAAAAACAAACAATAAATAAATTGAACAAACAAACAAATAAACAAATAGATGAGTAAACAAGGAAAAAGAAGTAATTAATTAAATAAAAACTAACGACTAATTTTTTTTTCGAAGTCAAATAAATAAATAAATTAATTGAATGAAACAAATAAACGAAATTTTCAAAAAAAAATAGAAAGAAAAGGAAAAAGACCACTTATTCTTTCTCTCACTTTTCTCAATTGGTCTCAACACTATGTTCTGAAATGCGTCTCCACAGTATTTTTACTTGATTCTGCAATACGCAAGAAAGGTCCCGCGAGAACCGGGAAGGCAAATCCGAAGCAGTGATACTAGATAATTATAAAGTTTTAAAGGCCGAAACATGCGCCGTCAGCGAGAGTAACACGCACTTTTTTACTACCCATAACAGCTGTCAAAGAATATTATATGCGTAACCGACAATAAAACAAACCGCAGTTAAAAAGATACAGCGCTATACCCACGATTACAAAATAAAGGTGCTGGACTGTGACCGCTTTGTTGTACACAAAAGTTCGATAGATAGCCGCCAGTGGATAACCTGAAAATAAAACAGTACACAAAAATCATCAACGGCTTCGGCAAAACGAATTTTTAAAGGTAACCACTCAAATTTCCATATTTCATTTTAATTTTATACTTGCAATTTAACCTGCCCCTCTTTACTCCCCTTTCCGTTTCTGCATTTCAGTGGGAATAAAATGAAATGAAATGCGAAAAATTAGACGAGCAAATTTTCGAAAAAAAAACTTCCCCACTATTAGTTAGAAATGGCAGTTACCAGATGCAGTCTCAAGCATAGATGATAAATGGCAGTTACCAGATGCAGTCTCAAGCATGGATGCGTTGCGATAATGACACAGGAGCTATTGTAGTCATTAAAACTTGAAAATATAGGCTGCTATCATGTGCAAAAAGTGGGGGAGGGGTGAGGGGGAGAGGGGAGGGGACGAACGAGAAGGGAGATGGGAGGCAGACAGATCAATGGTAAAACAGGTAGAAGGACGAGACGACCAGTATGATATATCAGTCACCTTTATGCGTATTACACGGAGCTAACGATAGCGAGAACAACTAATGGGCTCTTTTATTAGGGCTTTTAAATGAACGATTTAATGATCGGCAATTTATACTCGATATGTGAACGTTTCTCGATTGGTTGACGTTCCGCTTTTAATGTGTATTTCCTTATGAATGAGCTGTTAACGCGTTGCCAATCTTGGTGGCTGACTTAACTGTTGCGTGCTGTAATGAAAAACTCGCTGCTTAGGATGCGTTAAGTTTTGGAATTCTCGAATACGTCCACTCGAATATATACACATTTTGGCATCTTTAACGCCAACTATTTGACTTTCTTTCAGTTACGGTGATCAAGCCAATAACTGGAAGAAGAACTTCACCAAATATATAAAAAATCATACTCGATCCCCCCCCCCCCTCTTCCCTCCTTCCCAATGAAATTTCTGATACTCTTGTACCGCCCTACTATGTTACATGCTCAAAGAAAATTTTTGAAAAATTATTTGCAAGTGTAGAAAAAAAAAAGAAAATGAATAATGAGCAAACCGGCAAGAATTGAGATGAGTAGTCGAAGACCATCCTCACGAGTACTTAACAACTCCGATAGCGCTCCAATTGGACTCATTCTAAAACTGTTCGATTTCAACATATTTCACTTTTTGCATTGTACGCAATTCGTTTTCTTTTTCGATTTTCTTTTTCTCGTCAACAGAACTATCTAAATGAAATGAATTTATAAATTTCCGTATTTGAGCATAACCATAAGAGATAAAAAATTATAAAAAATTCAGACGCGAACAATGGATGCTATTCGTACAAGATATTAATACGCACAATAAAAATTACTAAGGAAAAATTTTAAAAAAAGATAGCGTATGATGTTTGGGCAAACAAATTTCTATAACTTTTCCCATAAAGATAACATTCAACTATATCATATAAGGCACTTGTTAAAACAGATAATACATTGAAAAAATTGAAATGAAACTATGATCTACCACTAGCTGGATGAGGATTTTACTGGCTGAAGCGAGAAAAATAAGTGAAAAATTTCTTCGACAAAACAGCCTACAAGAAAAGAAAGAGTCATGCATAGGCATAATCGTTTCCTCTTTTCTCGTCCCCTCCCCCCTCACCATTCCGTAACCGTTCAACATATACGATTTTAACGCTTCAAAAAATTGCCTATAATATATAATGAAGAAGTTTGTAAACGGAAAGATATAGCAATTGAATTGGCAGTAATAAATGACATAAGAACATATGTGACCTAAATGACAAACAAAATATGCAGCTGACGTTGTGCCTTAATTTTCGACTCAAAACAAGAGGGAGAATCGTCTACGTTTAAGAAAATCAGCAAAAGCTTTAGAAAATTAGAAAAGCAAAGCATGAACGCATGTGCAAATAGTTGACACATCTTTTACGCATGTTATTTTACCCGAATCTCAGCGCCTTATACATATGGTAAAGTGTGTTACATTTTCGGTTTTGTTATGACTTCAGACAAACACGTCAAATTCATATGCCTACAATTCCTCTAAACTTTTATAGGATGAAATAAAACACATGTCTTAATGATCAGCTTTTATAAGTCACATTTCAAAATATCAAAGAACCATTTTGAAGTATGAGGTATGAGGTATGAGGAATGGCTTAAGTATGAGGTATCCTGAGGTATGAGGAAGAATTAACCATAGGCAGTTTTGCAAAGAAAACTCAAAGCAAAAAAAATATCGATTCTGGAAAAAAAATCAAGAAAAAACATTAAACGAGAACTTCTATACAGAAAATTTTCGAGGAATGGCTTAAGATGAAAAGATTTTGAGAGCAAAATTTTTGCCACAACAAATGTTTACAAAGGATATCGAAGAAACGAATAGCGAACACGACGCAAAAAGATATCGAAGAAAATGCAAACAATATTTTTCCGCTATTTGCAATGTTTCGATTTAAGCCGTTTACAAATTGCGCAATTCTTTTCACCAAAGTGCCTACTTATTTCAGCCGCAACGAATTTGCAGATAGCCTGGAACATTATATATATACATGTACATGTATATACATATATGTACACATACATATGTATATATATATGCACATATATATGCATATATGCACATATACATATATGTACATATATACACATATATACATATATGTATATATATATACGTACACATATACATGCGTATTATATATATATATACATATATATATGTATATATATATGTACACATTATACATACATGTACATAAAACAACCAATAAAGTGTAATTAACGTACAAGTACAACAGAACGCTTGCCTACAGATAGACGAATTAAGCCTGAAAGTGATAAAGGAAATACTCTATGCCCCAAATGATCAGTCAATCAAATATAACAACTCTTGCTTTATTGGTTCATAAACTCAAATCATCGATCAAACAACAAGACATATATACGTATGTAAATAATGAGTCGATCATAATGCGCTTTACAAATGCAAAATTTATAAAACGCAAAATAAAGCACAAAAGATCTTGTAAGGAGTTAATTCTCTTTCGGCAACTAAAACAACTTCAACGATTGCGAATATCGAGTCCACAATAAAAATAAACATTCTAGCGATCGTGATTGATAGACACATCTATTAATAGCAAAATTGGCCTATCGTCTCGATCAACAACCGTTGGCCGTCTATCGCGATGTTGATCGTATTTTATTGCGCAATTGAGAACTGTTGAGTTGGAAGAGTCGATAAATTTAAGTCGAATGACGCGAAACGATTCTACGAAAATAACGAATCAAAGAGTATCTTTGCAGAATGCACTTTTACAAATATGTTTAAAAAGGTTATGAAAGCATTAAAATTTCTTAAATAATATTTTTAACTTCAAATATCCCTATAATTCTGATTATAGCTAATAGCAATGAAGACATTCTGAATTTCTATAAATTTCATTGTATGCTTGTATATATCAATCGCCTCTACAACTCCCCCCCCCTTCCCCTCGTTCCGCCATAGGCATCCAGGTTATGCTGTAAGCCGATGATCTGAAGTTATAAGATGACTATTCAGTTTTTGTAGATAATCGTGTCGCTCTTCGGCAAGCATTCAATTGCGTATATGCCTACTCACTTAAATAGTTCCTTCCCATTTCCGTTCTTGATGCACTACTCTTCACATTGGTCGGTTATAATGATCCACGTTTCGACTATCGTTACCTTGGTGTCCCTATTGATTTTAGGTTATCGTTCACGTGTCATATCAGCAAGATTATTCAAGCAGCCAATTGCAGATGTGATCATCTCTTTCGTTCGTTTAAATGCTCTGTTATTCATGCTTAAGCATCTTTGTTCAAAATCTAAGTTCGCCCCACGCTTGAATATCTTCTTAAGAATTGCCACTAATGTTTAATGAATAATTGCATCCGCATCGAAAACGCTCAACGATTTTTAAAAAAAGCACTTATAAAAAGGCAGACTACTGTGAACGTCATTTTAAAAAATTGGCTCTTGAAACCCTCGAATAGAGACGAGCTATCATTCTAATGCTAATGATAGCTACTTTTTATACTCTGAATTACGCCGAAAGATAGTTTGGGGAGATTCAAAGAGTGTTTAAAATTTTAAAAAATGGAGAAGTTTTAAGGACAAAATAATCGATACAAGATATATTCGCCAACCAAAAAAAACAGCGATTTAGTCAAACTCATGCATGAAATCCCAATTTTCTCGCCGCTGTAATTGCGTGCGATTTGATGGTCGACGATGCTTGAGAAAGTTCTCACAAAATCTACTAGATAAGAGAAATTTTGATCGAGCAAAAAAAGAAAACGAAAACTTCTACGATGGAAACGGTGGGCGAAAGAGAGCTGAAAAAAAGGAAGGAATGCTGAAGATGTGAACGCTGATTAAGAAGGCACCAACGGAAAGCCCTAAGATAGGGTACTTGAAAAAATTTCGTCGGAACAAATGAAAAAACTTAAGATGAGGAAGACACAAGTGGAAAGAGAGACTGAAGAGGACGGTTGAGGGGTTTGAATCCGAAGCGACGAACCGATCCTCTTTGGTATTCATGTTGAACTCGATCCAAATAAACAATGCATGAACTGTCACACTCACTGTTTTCACCCACATACAAATTAGAGCCGCTGCTGGGGCAAAGGCGGTTTGGGTAAGAAGGCGCAAGAAAAAAGAAATCCCTTCCCAATGGGGAAGGGGGAAAAGAGGGGGGAAGGAGTTGAGACAAAAATTTTGATGGTGTACGCCTCCCCTTCCCTACTCCTCTTCTTCGGCTACGCTCGTCTGCATAACCGTTTCGCACAGTTCTCTGGTGAATGGAAAGATTGGCAAATCTGAGTGACCATAACTCGAGGACAAAGCATCGTAGGCAAAAAACTAAGGCATCTTTGAGCAGTTGGGTGCAACCTTGATCGTTTGAATGTGTTCCCGTTCAAACTTTCCCTAGCCGTGCTCAACACGGATATGCCATAACTTGGATCCGCAATATGATCGGTGTCAATCAAAGCTTCCCAGGTGGAAAGCCCCAACTTTAACACGAGAGCTGAACTGCAGACCCGAAGATGCTCACACACCCATCACTCACTGAAGAACGAATCACATTGCTGAAATGCCCTTGGCATTTTGGCAAAAGGATTTTTACGAGTGTTTTGTGAATTTACCCCATTTCCCAAAGGGTGGCGGGTAAGGGGTGGGGGGAGGTGGACAAGATGGATGGGAATTCCTCAATTTCCCTCTTCCCCCTTCCTCAATTTCCGACCTGCTGAGAACAACAAGCCAGTCATGATGAACAAGAACAACCCTTACTTCATACATTAATATCTCACCTTCAGAGAAAACAAGCAAGTTGAACGTTATTCATGCGTCCTTCCAACAAGCACGAAAGATTTGCTAAAAGAGCAGAATTAATTAATCCAAATAAGACGAACAAAAAAAATTATACGAGCCTTTTATAGCGAGGTATGCAGCAGAAGAGTACTTCATAATCAATAGAAATAACTCATAAAACATCCCTGCCTATGAAGGAACCAATTACAGGTCGCCAACACAACGTACAATCCAGACAATGCAAACAGACAGTGTATACCGAGCGCCCTTCATCATCACTCCTCGTGAACGCAATGAGAATTGTGGCCGCCGCGACGCGTTCGATCACGCCACCACGTGCGTGCGTATGAGACTTCGACCCAAAAACATGAAAAAAAATTCTGTTGGTGATGTTTGTGATATGTAGATGATAGGAGGGAGTTTATTGTGTGAATTATCATAGCAGTAATAAAAACTCCTACTTACGCTTATGTTATCTCCACTTAACTGTCCACTTTTGGAACAGCTTCATTCAAGCGGACTCTTAAGTTATCTGTTCGTTTGAATTCCTCTCCACTTCCAAGATGTCGTTTCGCACAAACACTTCCTCCCTTCTAGTCGATCTTCTAAAATTTTTGCTTTCCGCCGTTTAGGGAGTCAAAGTGTTCTACAACGGAGACTTAACGGCATGAAAGGGAGTTTCACCATCATGAGATTTGACATAAGTTTTATTTTATTTCCATTTTTATGTCCATTTGACGAAAATCGATGATGGTTCCTTTACTGAATAGCTAGAATTTATTTGAAAACTATGAGACTGCATATACTTCCGATCGAAAAAAGAAATGCGATTCTCTGAAAAATTTGAAAAAAAAACGACCTTGCCTCATACGTTTAAAAAAACTAATTGCCTGATGGTTTTAAAAAAAATGAATTGCCACTTCCTCTTCCTTCTGTCACATATCTTGAAGAAAGCAAAAAGTAATATTGTGCACAATGAAGGCCGCAATTTCTGAACGAGCTTGAACGTACAAATATGCAATTTTCACGTCATTATTTGCTGCATCAGAATCGTAAAAACGTTGAAACCGTTCAATCCCTCTTCGCTCAACTTGCAAACAATTTCTTTCTCGCGTCTATTCATCTAAAGAAAAACCTCAAAGTATTTGAAGTGGATTGTCGAATTTAATTTGCATCATATAAATATCTGCGCGAATTTGGCTCTCTTTTCGTCTTCGAAAATTTTTGTTGAATATATGATTAGTGCAATTAATCATATATTCAACAAAATGCAATTAATGCAATTAATTAATGCAATTAATGCAATTAATTAATGCAATTAATGCAATCAATTATATGAAAAAAAGTGTATCAAAAGAAAAGAATAAACATTCAAATTTTTCTGAGAGAAACAAATCCTAAAATATTGCAAAGCGATGCGAGCGCTTCCAACTGCGTTGTTTTGCGACTTTTTTAAAAAAAATTTTCCAATTTTTTTCCGCCCACTTTCTTTCTCTTGCTTTTTTCTATCACATTATTTTTCGTTTTTCACTTTTCCTTGTTTCAGCCAATTTTGATTTCAGTATGAAAAAGGCCGTAATTTAGCGCCGTATAATTCGTTCACTAATTAAGCTTGATGGGTGAAGACAATAGGCTCACTTCATTGGTAGATCATCTCGTTGATGCTTCTTCTTTGCAATTATGTGCACACATTCAAAAGCATCATAAATGTTGACATGAGCGGAAAAATTTTGAAAAAAATAAAAAATAGAAACATGAAAGTTAATGTTATCATTTATGAGAGCTGAGCATTTCGATAAAAGTGTCTATCATCATGATTAATTTCCCGTGCTTTTTTTTGCTTATCTACAAAACACTCCAATAAGCTTTTCTCTTTCAATGAAGCCAATCCACCCAATGAAGGCAATCAACAACGTCAATGTTCATAAAGCATATCAATAACAACAACATTTTAAAAAAAAAAAAACTCTCTACCAATTTGGTTACGTTGATTGCTATCCTTATCAAATTGATCCGTAATCAGTGCGTCCAATAAATATGAGCCCGGTCTCTGGACTATGCCCCTGTTTATGTCTCTTATGTCCGATAATTGCTTTCGTAATTGATAACATCACATGCCTCTACCAGTTTCTGAATTTATCTACCATTTCGTTTCATATATTCCTTCATTTTTCATCCATTTTCCATTGTGTCGAAGTTGTACGACTTGTACGACCCAATAGGCGGTGTGAGCATTGAAGGCTGAAGGCATTTCCATGATTAAAATTGATCAGCTCATCAATAATATTATTTCGTTTGTCGATCACAAATCGTATTCTCAAATGAAGAAAGTGCAAAGTGAACGTTGTGCATTATGAACTTATCCCGCCTAATGAATTATAACAACCCTAATTCCTTTTTCTGAACGTAACA
>JPKZ01000167.1:45691-69329 GCA_000803305.1 Toxocara canis | reverse complement strand
ATCGAGTTTCATTTTGGTTTTACAAAAAAACAAAAACGATTCGACGTTGACCCTTGATGTAAAAACTAAAATAATCTCGATTTTAAAAAAAACTTATCTTCCTATGATAGCCTTTCCTATAAGGAGATACGTCAATCTAATTTTTTTTCGCGTCCACAGCGTTTGCTTAGCAAACGAATCCAGAAAAGAAGCAAAGAAATTAAAGAGAGCGAAATTTTGCAACATTTATATTTTTGGTTTCGGAACAAACGGTTGGGTAACCAACGGAGACAACAATACGTAATGCTCGGCGAACGTTTCATTCGCTGCAGTCCCAATTATTTAAAAAATCAAACCTTTTATGAAAACCACATATACTTGATATGGAAATTAAGTAATGTCCATTACACAAAATGGTATTCACCAGCACTTCGTCCCAGTTTTACCGTTTGATTCGCTTCGAAAAATGCAAATACATGCCCCAGAAATTTACATATGCCAAACGTATTAGTATAAATACTCAGGGGTGCCAACCGGTCGCATTTCTATTAGTTGTCTCTCTCGCGGAGCTTGGCGGCGTAAAGATTGTTCGTAATTTTTTCTTTAATTAATTAGGTTATCGACGAATAATTCGGAGAGATTTTCGAACGCTCATTGCTGTTCGAGTTATGAGTATTACAAAAAAGAGGTGAAGGAAGAGTAACTTTAGTAAAGTTAGGCGTTCCTCCATCCAATCAGAGCGCAACCCTAGCTTCTCCCCCACCCGGCCTTCACCTGTTTGGGAGATTAGAGATGCCCATTATCTTTGTACCTCTTTCTACACTTTTTCCTCTTTTTTTCTGTTTCCGTACCTCAGCAAAGCCTATTCACAACTGTGTTTTAAGCAGAGCGCTCTTTGATATTCGCAAATTTTTTTTTTAAAAATTTTGTGCATTTTAATTTTGTGCAAATTCAAATATGCAAAGCGAATTGGGCTAACACTTTATGTGTTCATGCGCTCGTATGTGATTACGTATGTATTGTATATGTCAGTCCAATTATCACTCCTCAATAACCATCGTTGTAACGAAATTCGCTACAAATAAAAGTATATCAGCTTTCATTTCATTACTTACACTTCCGAAAATCGTCATTCGAATGCGGCAAGAAAAATTGCTCATCCAAGAATATTAGCGCTTTCTAAAATCGATTAGATGCGACCAGTTGAGCAAAAAGAATGAATTTATGTCAGAAATCTTGTACAGTCGATGTTCACTGGATAAAATTGTCAAAGCCATATATCATGACAATGCTTTGATGAACTTCTATTTTTTAGAGAATGATTTCAAAATCATAATAGAACGTTGTGAAAAGGTTGGAAAAATGGAAAGGAAAAAAAGAAACTTTCTCTTTTAGTCGCTTAATGTTGATAAAGGAATGCGAGAACAGAATAACCTTAACTGTTTTTTTGTGTTCATAAAGAAATACCTCGAAAATCATTTAGTCAAAAATCGTAACACTAATGCGAAAAGCTCCACTTACGATTAATGATTTTGGCATTTTTGAAAAGGCGATATGTTCTCGAATTTTTTTTTCTCAAATTTTTCATCAAATTACAGATGTCCGAAATGCCATCAACACAACAAACTGAAGTACAGTCGACGACAGCCGAAGAATCAGATTTCGTTGCAACAAGGAGCGGTCATACGTCGCCCAAATCGAAGGGGATGGTTGTCGAAGAGCGATCCACCGATTCAGAAAAACCCAAACATAAGCGAGCAAGTCAACGTATTCTGGATGCAGTGAAACGTGCCGCTCGGATAGCTGCTTCACAAAGTTAGGCATATTTCGAAATGGCTGACTTATACCACAAATGCCGAAAGCAGTTCGTTCAACTTTATCGGCGTTAAGCAAGAATGAGGTCAGGCACTAGTTTAGTCCTAGAGCTCCCGCTTCGTATGCGGGAAGGTCTGGGTTCGATCACCAGCTGCTTACCCGACGGATCGCTAGCAGACTGACCACCACGCGTTCCGAAACTGGTGAAAACAATCATGCGTAGGCATGGTTGTCAGCTGCATCGATACGGGAATCGATGAGATTACAGCTGCCTTTGCATCATCCCCCTGCAAGCAAGAGGGTGTGAATGTAAGTGCCATGATGTTGGCGGTGGAATATACTTTAATCAAGCTGATCTATGATCTGTAACCGTTTCTAGTCACAACATTTCACCATCGATCCGCACCTGTTTATCGCTGTGCGCATGAGTTCTACCAACTGTTCATGGTGTCAGTACAAACGTGCTCAGTAGCCGCCTTCAGCATCGTAGCGCTCACATCAATACAAAGGAGTGATAAATGATTCAGCAGTCGAACTCCTCTAGCAATTTATTCGCCTTTTAATACGAGTATACTTCGCTGGGTAGTTACCTCCCACTAGATACTTAACTGCACTTTTACAAGCGATGAATTCTAATGTGATATGCAGACAAGTTTCAAATGAAGTCTGAATTCGGGTTTCTTATCAGTGCAAGGAAGCAAGACAGCGAGGAGAGGATCATTTGGAGGGCATGATTGAGCCAGGATACGGTTTCACGGTACAGCTGTGGCATGAATGGTCTAAAACGAACTGGGGGTAAGGGGGAGGGGGAACGGGTAGGATTGACTTTATACGACGGGTGTGACTGATGCTTTCTACTGTGCCTCTAGGGTTAGAGGGAAAGCATTTTCCCTTACTCACACCATCCCACCTCCATCCCGCAAGCACCGGGAAAGCGGAGAGAGGGTTAGGGAGGAGAGGGAGGGAAGAAAGAGAAGAGCGGTTCATGCGTTGGCTATGAATGCGATCCATGATGGGTTTTGTTTATTGATGTTATTTTAAAGGTGCTCGACCTGTTCCTTCCGAACAAGAGATTTCAAAGGATATTGTATACCCATTGGAATGGCATAAAACAATCGCAACTTTTGTTGCACTAGTCTTCGCGCTAATACTGAACTGTATGGCACTAGCAACTGCTCACGATGTGGTCAGCAGGTAACGAAAAACGCGTTCAATAACGGCCTCCGTCCCCTCTCCCACATAGCGGAAATCCATCGCACCCTCTCAATAATGAGCCTTTTTCCTTTGGAAGTGAGAAAGCCTTTAGCTGGTTTCATATTAGAAGTTAGGTATCGGATATATGTGGTTCAGCTTAATTCAAGGAAATATTAATCGTGGAAAAAAGAGAATAGTTTCCTCAACAAAAAAAAGCAATCACTTTATTCACCTCAGCTGACCAGCAAAAGCGCATTAAACAGTTGTGAACTTTGTGTATCGATACTCCTATGAGCAATCGAGATGGGTTCAAATTCTCTTTTTGTTGTACCAATCGCTTGGGTTTTTCTTTTAAAGACGATTGAAAATACCGATATTTCTACTTGCAATTTCCCCACTTGGATATTTAAACTTGGGATTCTAATTGAAAAAGTGTTATAGCTAAAGTTTGCAAGGGAAAGTGAAAATGCAAAAGAAATGTTCCGAATTGCTATTCCATGTAAGGTGGGCAGGAGCTGAGAGAGGTGGTAAAGGAATCTGAGAGAGGGAGAGATCAGTGGAGTGATGCTTTAGTTGCCTAGGCTTTTGGATCCATATGTTTGATGGACAATAATCTAAAGGAAGCGATTATTTTAAGAAACGCCCTACCTGATCTGTTCTTCTCGCTGATCGCACAACAGGACTGGGCACTTGAAGTTGGCGATGTGCTTTGTAGCTCAGCGATGGTACTGTCGGTGTTGTTCATTACCGTCTTCCACAAACATCGTTTTATTGTCCTTCGGCGGATGGCTTACAGCATGTCGGTGCTATACGTTATGCGAGATCCATATGTTTGATGGACAATAATCTAAAGGAAGCGATTATTTTAAGAAACGCCCTACCTGATCTGTTCTTCTCGCTGATCGCACAACAGGACTGGGCACTTGAAGTTGGCGATGTGCTTTGTAGCTCAGCGATGGTACTGTCGGTGTTGTTCATTACCGTCTTCCACAAACATCGTTTTATTGTCCTTCGGCGGATGGCTTACAGCATGTCGGTGCTATACGTTATGCGAGCATTCTGCATTTGTGTTACCCATATTCCCACCAGCTATCAAAATAATGCAAAGTTTGTATTACTATACTCTTTCGATATTATTATTGTTTAAACAGCGATCGGCAAAAGGGGGAGGGGGGAGTACTGTTATTTTTTAGACATATTTAAGCATACTTTCTTTATTGCTATCCTCCAAGCATACTATTATCCTTCAACTGAGGGACTTTTCATTTGGCCTTACAATTTGTATCGCCATCTTTTGCTGAGGTAAATATTGAAGGAATCCTTCACTGAACGACGAAAATCTTCTATGCTCACAGTTCAACAACAAATGGGGTCCTTTCCTGAGCTGCAATATATCATTCTTTCTTCGTTTTTCATCACTTTACCACTCTTCATATTAGCAAAGAGTCTCCCTTTCGATCATTCGATTAGCAAAGAGTCTCCGTATCATGGGATCGTTACGGGACTGCGTAAATGTGTTCGATGTGGTAATGTCAATTTACAAACCAAGAAGAGACGGTAAGAGGATACTTGATTAGCATAATCGATGCTTTTCCGTCCACTAGATCGACTTTGGCTAGAAATCATCGCTTATATGAATCAAGTTTGGGTAATATAACTGTACGGTAAATGAGAATAAAACATTATAGCTACCATTGTAAAAGGATAACCATAATGTCCACCCTCCTTGAAAAACGGCAGCCCCGTAATGCTGAGTTGTTGAAATATGAAAAGGCGCTTATCTTGACAATCTTCTGGCGCGTTTTCAAATTTATCCTTTATTTTCAGAAAATGTATTAAGCCAAATCATGATCCTGACGTGGCATCGATTCTGCTTCTCACTCTTAAGTTATCTTATCAGGTTATTTATTCTTTTGCTTGTAACTGAGACTAGCTAATTAATCTAATTAAGTTCATTTTATTGCCGAATAGACGCTTAAGTGATCCAATATGGAAGCGATGAGTTAATAATTATTAAATAAAGTATCGGAAAGGATCATTCACCACCCACCCTTTTGTAGAGTCGTTTAGAAGGAGGAACTGTCCAGTTGCGTGATATTCGCCGAAAAAATGTCCTAAGGAGAAAAAAGAAATGGCAAAGCCATGAAGTGTTCATTCAGGACGTTATCCGAATGAATTTCACGGATCCAATGAAGCAGTTTAAAATTTTATGGCCATCGTTGAGTTTTTAAAGATGAACTTGGCAAAAAGAGAGAAATCATTACTAGGTTTTCTTTTTTAAATAAAACTCGTTTATAAGCTATACCAAAAAAAATTTACAGTTTGGCTTACAAGTAGAAAATCGTCAAGGTCGTCTAATGTGTGGTGATCAACTGTTCTCTGGTCATACAATTCTCGTCAGCACAACAACATTTTATCTCAACCATTATACTCCACATTCAGTTTGGCCATTAAGGTTTTTTGTTTCGTATATTGTCAGTTTAGAGTTGACACATTAAACGCTAACTTCTTCTTCTGACCATAAAGCTAAAAAAGCTCGACAAACTTCTTTATTTTGCTTATCGTTGTTCTTTAATCAAATGTGATTTTATTAACGTTCCTCCAATAAATTTGCAATGAATGCAACTGCATTATTGATGAGTGTGATACAGCCAGCGCTCCGAGTGGAACAAATCCAGATATGCTGTCCATCAAAATTTTAAAATCTTTTTCAGGTTGATGACTCCTATTGTACGAAGCACTATCATTTCAAGCATTAGCGTTATTGATCATGTGCTTGTCTTTCTAGATTAGGCCCACCCTACAATGTAACCAATCGTAGATTAAGTACAGTATACATAAAATAAGTTGTCGTAGAAAAACAACCTACGAACATAAAACTATGGGGAGGGGGGAGGGGGGAGAATCCCTTCCAACCATAGGCGGAAAGGTTTGGGGCGATGTGCTGGTGAACAACGTTATTTTACCGTACAGGTAAACGATAGTTTCCTTAATGGAAGTCACTTTATTTTCATCCCCCCCCCCACCTGCCCCCATATCGGGAGTCATTTGATTTCCACATAAGCCCATATGACTTCTGCAAAACTTGATTGCCAGCAAATTACCCCCTACCCCAAAGTTGGACTGTTATTTAACCGCATCCATGCTTATGCGTTTAATCGTTCGCTCTCCTGAGCTTACTTTCTGGCCCACTGCAACAACTTAAGACTCACTGAATTCGCGCAGGGATCAGAGGTACCCTTTCAAAAAATTTTCTTCAAAATCGGCTTCGAATCGTTCGGAGTAGCTCGCCAGCCATTCGGTTCACAAGAGGAGCAATTCCGAGCGTTAAAGACCGACCGGTTCCTCAAAAAATACTAATGTCTATTAACGGCCAGACGGTTGCGCAAATCAAGAAGATACGAATGTTTATTAGCTTACTATGGTCGACGACAATCACCGTGCATCTTTTAGCACGCTCCCTGCCGGTATTAGTATTGCAGCGCTTAAGAAAGTCAGTTAAAAAGTAAAATTTTCAAAAGAAAAAGCTTCTCCAGCACTCCACTGAACGCCTACCACATAGAGAGGCTTTCCTTTATTCGGTTTACTGTAAATTACTAGACGAAAACAGAGCAAGTTCCCCTGAGAAGCGAATCCATCTTAGGTCCATTGGAAGAAACCAGTTAAGCAACATTGACAGCCGCAGAGCTGAATCGTTATAGGAGTCGATTCTCTATAAGGAAACGAAAAGCACAGCTTTTTCTGTATGGTCGTATCTTCTTTGATAACTTCAATCAACGGCTCTTGCTCAGCTCCAGAGGCGTATCAAGGACTAAGGGCTTTTGTTGAGGGTGCGGCGGGGAGGGGGGCAGAGGGATGGGGAGGGATAAATGAAATGCGCAGAGAATATTAGCATGAAAAGGCTATGAAATGAAAGATGGCAAACTAAAATGAGCTCTATCATGAAACGTTTGTCGTACATTGTTTTGTCGTCATTATAGATGGGTGCTGATCCTCACATGTATAATCGGAATGGCTTGTTTATTCTTATCAAGGACTCATTATACCGTTGATGTCATGATAAGCTATTGGCTATCGAGTCTTATGTTTAGGTAGGTATCCAAACTCTTTAATACCAAAATTGCTGAAACCTCCACGCGCAAGGAAAAGGGGAAGGAAGGAACGTATCGCTGATGAAGGAGGCAATGACTAAAAGGTGTATCACGCCACATCCCCTCCCCCCACCCCCTACTCCAACTCCCCCGCCATCCTAAACAATCTCTCCCACCACTGACATCACTAATACCGCTGAAAATATTTTCACTCACATTTCAAATTTTTGTATTACATTGGAACTTTCATGCGTCACTTATCCCACTGTATCATCTCGTACGATATGAGAACAAACGACACTTGCGCCTCCTTGATCGAATAAAATAGGACATTGTGGAGAACTTTAACAACCACGCGACCACCAAACGTACTCAAAATAACAGTCATAATGTTCAGACATTACAGACTAAAAATTTTATGTGGGGACTTTTCCTCAATTTTTTTGCCTAATAATTTCACCGAGGATGATACGACCACTTGGGGTGTATAGGACCCGCCAATTACTCCCGCCGACGCTTACAGATTGGTATACCTATACCGTCGACGAAAATCCCGACAAATATGCGGCAACGCAAAATATTTAAAGTATTCGAAGCACAAATAGACCTACTGCAAGCCCTTGGTCATTTCCGCCACTTCAAGTAGGCCGCATGGCGCAAATGGTCGAACATGAGAACTTCCCATCGATAGCCTCTATTCACATATAATTAAACTTCGGTATACTCGCAGTTACTTACCATTAACAATAACGTCAGTTCTTATCTCTTGTTCATCCACAGTTTCGTACAGATGCTACTCGTCGGCCATTTGCAAGCCTTAATTCCTGAACTCACCGTTAAAAATTTGACTGCATACATAAAAAGTTCGGCTTTGAGAAATGTGGACATTTGTTAATTAATTTGACAACCTGTTTGACAACCTCCTAACTAATTCTCTTAATCGTCTAACTAAAGGTTTCTTTAATTAATTTGGAGTACTACGTTCTTCACTTTCAGTATTTATCACGCGTTTGTCAGTATGCCACATTCGATGCGATTACGTGCACGTGCATATCGACGCCTCATTTTCTACTGGACGATGTTCGTCTTGGAGGTGAACGTACCATCCGGACGTTTACCAAATGAATTAGAATGGCCATTTCCAGCACCAAAATGCGTCAAGAATTTCGTCGAAAATTGGAGCAATCGAAACTGTGAAACTAAAGCCGGACAAATAGCTGATTTCATCGATGCGCATCGTTTAAATACACACTTGTAGCAGATCGTTAATTCAGGAAGATCGTTAACGAATACTTTCTAATGAACCGTTTGATATGTGTGGAGTGGAATTAACATGCATGAAGTTATTCTTACACCTTTAAATATTTGTAAATCGATGAGCATAGGACTTGCCCTCGCAAAAAGTAATCGAGTAACGAGTGTAAATTGTTAGTTTCGGCTGCAGAGATTGGCTGCCATGCACTTAGATATAACACATAAGCAGCAAAAACTTCCGTTCATTGATTTATATATTGTTATGTATCTTGGGTTCGGGTCAAACTATGCTTGAGTCGTACCATGCATCACAAGAGCTCGAATTTAGTCTCCCGCACCTCCATTCCCCACCTCAGTCCACCCCTCCTGCCGCCTGTTCCCAGAGCCCAGACAGCGGAGTTCGCTCACCCACCCTCTCATTTCGGCCTTCCTTGAATTCTCCATCTATGGACATGTATCTTCGTACAGGTTCTCCTGAAGATTGCTATCGCCTCAAATTTAGGCATACTCTTGGGGGGACACCACTTTGCACAGACCCCACCTGTCTCCCTCCCCCTCCCCCCCTTTAGATTTGAGGTTTTATGGTTTACTGACCATTTATACACAACATTTACATTATCACTTACAATCGCAGTAATGGAAATAACAGGACAGCGACCGAGGCCATTTTTTGACGGATTGCAAGATAAGCGGCAAATGACTTCAACAAACGTTGCAGTGCGAAGGGCTCACAAAACGAGGTAGAACATAAAAATCATCACCAATTCCCTTACACCTCCTCGGCCCTACGATGGAGATAATGATACGGGAAAATTGTAGAAATATTTTAAGTTTCGCGCAGAAGGTAAAACGTAACACCGCAGGCGGTACGATACGTTGGGAACGATGCCCGATGCACGCATCTCTCGCCTTGCGACTCGCCATTAAAGTGCATACTTCGCATTCCTTAGTGTAATGCAGCACGTTGCAGTATATTTACCGTATTGTGCGGTACCGTATGATTGATAAACATATAGTTCAAATGTAACAGTAATGCAAATTTGGCGTTTTGCCAAATTTCAATTTAAATTATTAAATAATTAAAGTACACAGTATTACTCCATACTGATCAAAATTTCATGGGACTTGTGAATAGATCAGGCCAGTTTCCGACTTAACGATATTTTCAAATCACGATGCTACTGTCTTGATGCATTCCCATCGTAACTGAAGGACTACCTGTAATTGTAAAAACATGGTGAGCAACCGAAAACAACGGTGATAGCTTTAATTTTCAATTAGAGCCACTTCATTCCATATGATTCAACATCTTTTCCCACCAATATTATGCCTTCATTATGCGACTAATCCGTCCTCAATAATTTGACCTCAGAACAATTTGACCTTTAACCTCATTTGACCTCAGAACAATTGCTCATTTAATTTGTTGAGGCAGATCTCATATTCGTATGCTTTGCTTGCTTCATTATGCTGAATGATTCTTTTTCCATGTACGCATGTGCAACCTATTTTCTTGCTATACCTCACTCATTAATTCTAATTCTCTCATGTACATATGTGCAATTCATCTACATGTGTGCTCGTATAACTTAGTTTTTACTGCCGCGTTCAGTTTTCTCTATTCATTTGAATAAAGACCACTCTTCTTTCTTTCTTCTTCTACGAGCCAACTCTAAAAATCGGACCATCCTGCTCTTTTCTTACGAGCCAATGAATAACGATCTAAGCCCAGAACTGTATTGAGAGTATTCGGCCCTTTGTTCTACCGGCGCTTTCTCCAGCTTTATCGCAAAGTCCGCGCATTTCTCGTTTTCTATCCATTTTGTTCTCGCCGGATTTCGTTTGCACGCAGATTTAGTTCGTTTAACAAGTCCTGCAGATGTTGCGGCTCAGAATCAACATGGACAACGTCGTCTGCAAATAAGAGCACGTTAAGAGTCTCTCCGTCTAAACAGATACTTTCGTTTGCGTGCATCCTCTTTTGGACCATTTCTAGTGCCCAAGCAAACGTCTTCGAAGAGCAGATATCGCCCTCTCGCGCATCTTTCAATTTCGATATTTATAGGATCTTTAAAAAGAGTGATTTCTGTCTAAGCCTTGCGTAAAGTCTTCGATTACTTTGATGTAAGCATGAGGAACTTCAAAAGCAACCAACAACGCAAGGACTGCGTCGTGCTCCATCCAATCTAAAGCCTTTTTGAAGTCGACAAACAGGAAGCATAAGTAGCAGCTGGTATTCCCGATGTCTTTCTGCCAGCTGAGTAAGAACAAATATGTTGCCCACAGCGAAGAACCCTCTTCTAAAACCGGCTTGCTCTCGGTTCATCCTCTCATCCAGAATTCTTTTAATTTTGGTGTATACAATTCTCATGAATGCCTTGTACGCATTGGACAGCAGCGAGATGAGACGATGGTTTTTCAGGTGTTTGTGGTCACCACCAGTTTTGGGGATCAGGACCGTTCCTGAGTTCTCCTACACGTCGGGAAGCCGATCTCAGAATAAACAGAGAATGTAGCGAACGTTGAGAACTTTCAGAAGTGTAGGGCCACCAGCTGATAATAATTCTGATGTAATGCCGTCTAGACCTGGCACCTCGTTCCTTTTAATTGCCTTTGGGGCAAAATCCAATTCACCTCCCAACATTTCTGGGAAGGAAGTGGCATTCGTCACTTCTGCAGCGGGAAAAGGGGCCTTCAAACCATAGAGATCTCCGCAAAATTCCTTGCAAATCTTTTCGATTTCCGCTCGACGTCGTCCACACTTCGTTCTCGTCCTTCAGCGTGTATATGATTGGTCGCTTCATTTGAACTTCCCTTTTGACTTTCCGTAGGCTTTTCCTCTTGTCTACAGCCATTCGGAGTCTTTCCGACCGAAACCTTTCGTAGTCTTCACTGATCATCCGCCTGATGAGTCTGCAGAGGAGCTCATACGCGACGTTCGCACCTGTTCGAGTGGGCCAGGTCCTCCTCTTCTGAAGAAGATCCACAGTTTCTGAGATTAAACGATGACGTACCGGTTTTGCTTTTGCCTCCAAAGCGGCGTTCTTACAGTTCTCGATCTGGGTTACTAAGCTTCGGAAGTCGGTGTCGATGTCTTAACGTCAGATCTTCCAGTTTCTTGACTCCACTTACTATCGGAAGTTTTCAAAGTTAACCTCCTTTAGACGCCTAGAATAACGAAATTAATTCGTTAGTCGGTTCTCTAGGCAGGGATTAAAGGTGGCGACCTTTGCCCTCAACAGTCGATGATCTGAAGCGATCGATGCAGCGAATTCCGCTATAATCGAATCGAATCGAATCGAATCGAATCGAATCTTTTATTTAGTCGATAGGCAACGACTATCTTTACGACAATACAAAGATGATACAATAGCAACATTACTTATAATTCCTCTCTCACTTGCCAGGATATAATCAATTTCGTTTTTCGCTGCATCGTTTGGAGCTCTCCAAGTCCATCGTCTACTTGCTCTCTTTTCAAAGTGGTTGTTCATTATGAGCAGGCAAGTTGCCTTGGAGAAATCGAGCCGTTATCCTCTAGTTTCTTTCGTCCACATTTTTCTAACAAAATTTTCACCACCTCTTCCTTTGCCGACCTTAGCGTTAAGTATCCCACGTTTATCATGTGAGATGAAGGTAGGCATTTGACATCGTCGAGTTCTTCATAAAAGCCTTCAAACTCCTCATCCTCAGCAGCTGATGTACGGCAATACAAAAAAAAAACTTTCTGGGCATAAAAGCGTTTAATCTCCTCCTCCTCAGCAGCTGACTATGTACACAATAGCTTTGCATCGGTCGTTCTTACAATCTTGAAGCGTACTTTTATAGTCGGTTAACTCTTCAATAAGGAAATGAATTTATAGAGATCTGGTTCCACTGTCATTACATTAAAGGCAAATTTACTCTAAAAAAGTTATTAAGTATAACGCGATAAGGCGCACCAATAATGAGCGCCAGATGAAAAATAACACGATCGCAGCTAGAATGAGAAGTGATAAAACAAGGCTTAAATAAGAGAAATTTGACAAAATACTAGACGCTCCACTTTTACAATCTCAGGCAGTGAGTCTTTTAATACATTGCAAAATTATAAAATAAAATATTTTAAAACCACCTTTCAGAAAAAATACGCGTCTACAGCATAAGTAGATCCAATTCAAATAAACATAGGCTTCTATAGCTAGGGAAGTTGAGGAAGTAAATCGTGGGAAAGACGGACGATTCTTTAATGGATTTCATTGCTACGTTTGTTACTTGCAAATTTTCTTGCAAGTAAGTATCCTTGTAATTTAAAAGTATCCTTGTAATTGCAGTAAACAAACAATATCAACAATTATGAGGTGACCGTTGGCATATGTCCACCTTTTACTGGAGGGAAAGGTCGGGGGGAGGGAGGGAGGAGAGCGATGGCAAAGCAAAAGAAAAAAACAGTGCTCAACTTTGCACATCTGCAATGCGATTTTCAAAGAAATGCGCAAAACTACCGAAAATAACCGTACGGAAAACGGACACAGGAAGGGACAAAAAACCAGGGAATAAAGAAATGAACGAAAAACGACGTGTCCCGCGTTTCAAGGCAGTAAAAAAACAAGATGACATATCGTCCTACTCACTTCGAAAACGAGGGTTTAAACCACATTCTACACAATGCTCAGAAAGGAATACATCGCATTTTGTACTTTTAAAATCGAAGATTTCAGAGAAAAAAAACATTTATTTCCACTATAAAAGCTCAGGATCGTCAGTTACGACACCAATTAAGGCGGTCTGAATTTCTCTCAGTTCCTCCTCTTGTCGGAGAACAAAACGTCAAGAAAATAAAAATTTCAAGAAAGGCTCGCTAAAGTTTGCAACGGACACGTTGATCGAAATTTGTATTAGGTCAGGGTTTACCTTCAAAATTCAACATTCCTCAACATCATTACAATCTTTGCAACGAATACAACAAACTAGAATCAATTAGCGTTACATATACTACATCATCGCATTAAAGCAGCACTTTCGTCTTTGAAGTGATTGGAGGTGATCGGGAAATGCTCAGAGCAAATAAGGCACAACTGGAATGCGCACGATGGGGCGGCACGTGAGAGAATTAGCAGAATGAAGGCTTAAAGCAGTTTCTAACTTTTAAGGCAGATTGTAGTTTTCAGTAAAGAATGATACTGTATCGACGAAGAAAAAATTTATGAGAAAGACAGGCTTACGGTATAATGCGATGACTTAATACGGCTTGGTGATAAAACAAGCTTGTAATTTGAAAGGATACAATAAATAACAAAACAGCAATACGCTCATTAAATGAGTTCGAATCCAAGTTGTGCCGCATGTACCGACAAACCAGAATCCAATGATTCCGCAGTCCCATTCATCAGTTGGGGTCGCTTCGCATATGCGACAAATAATGGGCTTTCGACCCTCTTTGTCCCGCTTTCATCAGAATATACATCGATCACTTGGCTCTGAAATCAAATAGTGATCATCACAAATAGCAGCTATCGCTATGAACGGGGTAATGACGTTTCACTATGAAAAGCAGTTGCTGATGCAAGATACGGATCACATCTTTTTTGAAAACTTTTGCAAAAGATTTCGAAATGCCGTGAAAGATTTCAATGTCACAAACGCTACTCACTGTTACTCCATCCGAAGACGTACCAAAAGGCACAAGGAGCGTTTTTCTTTCCAGTCCTCCACTGTAGCAGGGGAGAGGGAGAAGAGGGGAGGGAGGCAGGGGAGGAAAAAAAAATTAGTAAGAAGTTCGCGGTTATCCATATTTAGTGCTGTGAAACATATTTTTCAAAAAACCATACTAAGCACAGATGATTAATTGTCGATTCGTAATCGTTTTTCGATAGAACAAGAAAGCCGAGCGCACAGCCTGGATCGATTTCATCGAATGGCATTTTTGAAAAATCAGCACAGTGGAAATTCTGCCACGAAGATGACAACGAATCTGGAGGAATAGCCGCATGAGCCACGTGAGGAACCATTTCGAGGGAAGACAGCGAAGCGAACTGAAATGCATTTTGACAGGCTGATACAACATACATTTCAACGACTCCATCCAGCAGACTAACCGGTTTCATAAAATGACAGCAAAGAACGAAAATCCATCTTCCAACTGACCCGATCACTGGTATAAACTCATATATATATATGAGTAGCACCGCATCATTAGCAAAGGCGAATAAAAACGAAGAAAACTATAAAAGCCTGCCTTATTATCATAAGAACCAATAAAGTAGAGCGATCGCCGTGGACGACCTCCAATTATTCCTACCGTATTCCTCAATGAAAGAAAACTGACCAAATGCTGACGATAACACTGCAACAAAATGAAAACAGTAGCGCAACAAACAGAGTATTTCTGCACTGATTATTATTTGCGTAGAATCTTCAATTCTCCTGAAGTATACCATTCGATTATTTCGTCCCCCTTTCCATTCCCTTCTCTCTTTGCCTCCTTCTATCTTCCATTCCCTGAATACTTCTCAGGGGATTCAAAAAAAGCCAAATTCAAAGTTGAAATTACGATACATTTAAAGCTCTCTTGTACTACTGGCAAAGTCAGCCCCTGAAAGAAAAAGGACCGTTAGGCGAGATTTTATGCAGGGCGCGAGAAGAGTGAGGGGGAGAAGTGGGGGATAAGAAAAGCGTCATAAGTTGCTGGCCGATTTCAAGCCAAGGCCGCAATTAGCTCAAGAAAATAGCGAATAGTGAAAAGAAAACGATTATTCAAAAATTCACGAAAACTGTAAGAAAATCATTTTGCTGAAAATGAAGTCCAAAGACATCACGGCCTTCATATGAAGCCGCAATCAAGTCCACACAATGATGGGGCAGAAAGGGACGTAGTCTTAACCACAATCAGAAGCAAAAATTGCATGGAAGACAACAAAGTTTCGTCATGCTCGCAACATGGGTGGTTTCACATAACGACCACTTTGTAAGCCTAAATTTGAGGTCGTAAAATAAACGCAGCACGGACACGAATTAACGCTCTGGCTAGTTGGAAACCATGCTTACGCCGTTTTCGCTGTTTCGGAAACGTTACTGCTCCGATACAAAATACGACAATAAAATGGGCACATAATATCGATCAAATGCAATAAAGTGAGAGTTTATTTTTTAGAACTCCTAATCTTAACACTGCCCAAAGCCAAACCCCGTTTAAGCACTATCAATCCACTCCCCTATTTACTTGCTCCAAACCTAAATTTTGACAACTTGTTCAAGCGAAGAGCATAGAGAAAATTGGAAAGGGGGAGGGGGGGAGGGAGAGAGAAGGAGAGAGGGAGGAGCAGGCTTCCAACTCACCCCAGGGAGGATAAAGCATAGAAATATTGCGATAGTTGGCAACAAAAGCCGGAATTGTCCGGGTCGTTCCGCTCGTTATAAAAGTTCCGACAAAGCAAAGCGCCAGGCATAACTCATCTTAGAATTCCACTGCTCAGACGAACAACTCGAGAGTCCGGATACGTTTCGTTAGGTAGCCATTGTTGAAAGCTGGTACTCTCCTCGCAACGCCAAAAATTTTCCAGCCACCTTTGTGACGTTCTTTGCCAAAGCCTATGTTCACAATTAAACAAAAAAGCTTCGACTTACATCGCTCACCGAATGACAACCCAGCTGCACATACACAACAATTAGAACAGGTATCCGAAATTGCTCCGTAACATCGGCCACTTCCGATTGTATCAGCATTCCATCGGCCACACAGTGCATACGAAGGCAACGCAATAACGGTGATTCCGATGTTAACAGCGCATCCCTACAAAGATGGGCCCTCACTTAACGCTGAGGGAATCGGCTCAGCCCTAATTTAGAAATGAAAAAACGATTACTTATTTACGGGTAACAGACAACAACCGCAAACGAATGGGAAAGCAGCACTTAAACAATGTGCGTTCTTTTTTTTCGTTAAAAATACACAAAAGGTAGAGCCCAGTGAAGTTGACGGAACAAAACAGCCAAGTAACGATACATAAGACACACTCGCAATAGCTCAGTCATCAAGCACCTGCCCGGAAAACCGAAAGCAACGAGTCTGAAATCCGCTGATGGATATAATTTACATTCGTAATGTGGAAGCGTAGCTCTGTCTTGCCTCATGAAATATTAATCTGCTTCCAAGAAGATCAGAATCGAGACGTATATATCACATAAACAGTTCAGACAATCAGCCGTTTACGCACAGGAAAGGACTGAAGAGTGTGAGATAGTTTTTGTAACCTAGTTCAATGTAGTACACTAGAAGCGCCCTTCCAATGGTCCAATAGCCTATCGGGTTTGAGTAACTGTAATGAAATGCAAAGTGGAAATAAATGAATAAATTAAAACGGACAAAAGTGGTAAACGCATACTTAATAAGTCCATAAGCGGTACACGCAGAATACCAACTGCCAACCGGGCAATTACCGTTTCGTTCTTTAGCGATTTTCATTAATCGATATAAGCCCAATTCTGCATCCAAATGGTCACCGAATAGCGATACTATATCATAATGGCCAAAACCATTGCGAAATCGATCCGCCTCTCCATCACCCCAAAATCGCCAATCTGAACAAGCAAAAAGCTGCTTATACCAAGGAAAATAGCAATGAACGATAACGATGGCAACAGTTCAACAAGCAAATTGATGTCGCAATCCGTTCTGCCTAAAAGTCCGTAAGTAGAGCTGATGAAATACGTGTTAGTGTTGTTATTGACAAATATCGATTGTGAAGCAAGCAGCCCTGTTTACTGAACACACCTGCATCATACATCATCATGAACAGGAAGGAGAACATGATGACTGACACGAAGAATGCCAAAACGACGTAAAAACGGAATTCATTATTGCACGACCGGCGCTCATCAGCAATAATGATACTGTACGATTCTAGAACAATTAAATATAATCATTAACGCGAGTACGACTTCCGAATACGAGATATGAAAATATAGTAAACACTCCTCACGGTCGAAGGACGACGGGGAGGGGGAAGGGGAAGGGAATCGTTGAAATGATTATAAAACTTCTGAGAAAAAAAACGTTTAAAAAGTAATGGTATGAATGAAATGTTATTAGCAAATGCGAACCTCGGCCAAGATGTAGTACGGTGAGTGCCTGCGCCAACATCATTTGACATGTACGCAACGTGCATCCCCAGCCACAATCGGTAGTTTTCGATGAGCCAGGCAAAGGAGACAATTCCGTTCGGTAGGTTAACCAAATGCGACTGTAATAGTCGATTGCAAATTCGCGAAACACTAGCTCGTCATCTTCATCTACAAACGATACTTCCTCTTTTTGAGGCTATAACTTTAATTCATGAACTGCCTGACCTAAAGATAAAATAACCACGGATCGCTGTTAGTATTCCCTTATGGCTTTATACGGCAATGACCAGAAGCTACGCTCGCTAGCTGGGAAATGAACTAAGTGATTTTTTAATTCCAAAACGGATGCTCAAGAAGTGAGATTCCATGCTGCGTTCCCAAATGTCTATCCATCTGTCTGCAACTCTCCTTCTCAACTCTTCCTCACTCATTCGAGAGGGAAGAAAGAAATTCCGAATCTCCACCAAGCATACAAAGCAGAAGAGAGCCTCAACTGGTGAACGGAAAAATTAAAACTTTCTCTGCTAAATACTGACAGTCGCTCACTGTTCTGAAATAGCCATTGCTCAGCCAATCCTCTATATTGGTCTTCCTAATGCAACCTCTTTTGAGATGAACGTACAGAATTTGGTGCATCGTATCAACACGAGTAGCAACAGTGAAGAACGGTAATGTACATATGTAAACAAAATTTGCACACAACTAAACTATTCTGAATCACCCTTTTCGTTAGCTTAGGAAATAGCTCATTTATTAAACTGGATCAGTACCCGGTCGACTGCCAAAGTAATACTAGAAAGTAGCCCATGCGTTAAACAAGACAAGTACCCGGCCGTGTGCTGAAGTAATACTCTCCAAGCAACCATAACGGTGCGGTCTTATCATATTTCGATCTTGATGTTCGCCAACGGCCGTACACAAAAGAGAACCAAGCGTTGTCGAATTTTTGACGCACCCATAAACCCTTCGCCACGTCTTCCTCTGTTGGGCTAATATCATCGCCATCTTTGGCCTTGGCCAATGATCGACCCAGAAATGAACGTATGTTCACGCGAGCCCTGAAACTTGCTGGCTAAAAACTAAATAGCACCAAGGAGTTGGGAAGGAGAATCGAAAGGCAGCAGTCGCTTCCGAAGCACGACGGCTGATACTTCTAGGACAACCGGATCACAACAGAACCAGGGAGGACGAACAAGCACATATAATGGGTGTGGGAACCGAACAGAAAAAAAAAATCGTAAATCGAACTCCCCCTCCGCCTCCCTCCTTCGCCCACCTTTAGGCCCTAATATAGACCGTCAATAAATACTAGCTTAAAATTTGAACAAGCAAAATTACCTTGAGAGTTTTGACGATGTTGCGTTTGCAGCATTCGAGAGTAAAGCGCTCACAGAATATTTCAATGGAGCATCACAAACTTCAATATCTTGAACTGTCACCTTCTCAGCGCTGAATACACCTGCATCGCTTGCACGCGCTGACTGCGCACTCATCAGAAGTGACGAATACACCAGTAGGGACCACTTTTAAGCAGTCATTGAGGCGCAATGACGGTAAGTTATAAAAAATTTTCCTAAAAATTTTAAGAACAATAACAACCCAATAGCTCACAGCGCAACGATAGCATAATGATTTATAGAATGATTTAAAATGAAGATGAACCTTTGCTGTTTATTTTATGTTGAGAAAATTCTGCTGCCTGTTCAACGACCAACAAATGCCACAATCTGGAACGCGCGCTAGGGGGCTAGCACAATATGCGCTTTGATGAAACACCCAACAAGTCCGCCGGTTTCACGAACTATTTACGCATAAAAACGATCCGATTTTCGTCCAATCCGTTCGATCGCATCAATAATCTGCTAAAGATTCGTTTTTCTACGACCCAATTCATCTCACTTTAACGAGATTTTCGTTGGGGGCTGGTGAGTCGGCCTGAAATCTTCAAAAATCGGATGGAAGATGCTCGCATATTTAATAAATCTTCAGTGAATTTCAAAATAATAAAGCTGGAGAGATAGACGTTTGGATGCACACGTGCAAAGATATGATGCCCCAAGCGGTGCGTTTTGCAAACTGCAAATATGTTAAAAGCACATTTTAAAAAATAAGATTTTAGTACATGAGCGGTGAAGAATGACTGCGGAGTCAACAGCTTTCAGATTTCAAACCTTAGAAGTCATGTGCTATGTTTTGAAATTGGGGAAAAAAAGTGAACCTAGGATAATGGAAATGGCACAAACGAACTGTTAACAGATCTGACTTTGGGGTTAGCTTTTTACTGTTCTGAACATATAACGCTTAATATATCTGCTTAACAATTCTGAAAGACAAAATATGCACACATAAAGTAATAATGAGGACATAACTTACTTGCGAAAGCGATAATGAAGTGTGCTGTAAACTTTCAAAAAATCACTAAAATCTCCCACAGTGAGAAATAGAATAGTCCTATTTCGACACGTTAGCCTTTTTTAAGTTAAATAACCCGAAAGCGGAGGGCCGGGGGACTTCATGAGGCAAATAACTCGAAAGCGGAGGGCCGGGGGACTTCATGAGGTAAACAACTCGTAAGCGGGGAGGTGGGAGACTTCATAAGGTAAATAACTCTTAAGCTAAGGGCTGACAGCAGCCTACATCCCAGCCATCAGAAAAAAAACATTTAACTTCATGGAAAGCGAGACAAAAAAAGCAACAGACCCTCGAAATGTGCTCGCAATGTTTAGCCGAAGTAAAAAAAAATGCTGAGGCGTAAAACTTCGTATCGAAACTCTTTTTTTAAGTGTTGCAGCGAAAAATTCGATTTTTATAATATTTTACGTTGATCTGTGTGCATCACATTTGATGTGTAAGACGATATCAGTAATTTATGGTAATGTGACGAGCATTTTTGGGAACGGAAATCTCTTCATATCTGTTTCCCACCAATGGAACTTACTCGATTTCCTTACCCATAGACGAGCACATCATAGTTTATATCATTCCTACTCTCGTTTCTCAAGTATATGATATAAGGAAACAATTAACGGCTCATATAGTTCAGTCTTCATCCTTAACATAATCTCTTTTGCCTGCTTCTTATCCAAGATTATACTCAAAATGAATAAGCAATTCTTTACATTTAATATTTTTAATGTACAAGAATTAATTTGCATGCGTGATAGTGAAAAAAAAGTGCCGCAAAAATATTAATTACCTATTTGAATACATTTATCGACTCTGAAATATGAAGTGGAACAATTTATGATACCATCGTTGACGGTTCGTCTGCCGGCTGCTTGCCAGCAGGCTTACGACATGGCGGTCCTAATTGGTTACAACAGTTATGGAAGGGAAGAGGCAATGGCCCTCAATCCTAAAGCATTGTTGTTAGCTGCATCGATGACGGAAATCGATGGAATTACAGCTACCTTTGTATTTTTGTGTTGTCTTTGAGAAACACAATTTGCACATAACAACCAATCTTTTTCATTTGACGTTTCGAAGCCATTTGTATGATGCCTACATCGTGTGAGCTCATTACTGCATGCTCACCAACAACACTACTATGTATATGTTCCTTCACTTGAAACTATCACCATGAACCTTGTAAAAGAGGAATCTAAATTTTAGCTTCAGAAATGAAATACGGAGAAGAAAATCTGTCTATTCGATTAAATATCTAACAGATTAAGAGAATCATTTCAAAGATTGTCGACCATCGCCTTGTTTTTGAAAATCGATCGAAGCATTATGGTCTACATTTCGTCTGAAAGCAGGTTTTCATTCGTCTTTTTGAGATCTCTCCATATAATCTTTGCAAATTTTTGATTGATTCTAAATGAAAAATTTTCTTCAAATGATCTCTCAAAGTTTTGCATAATGGTAAGGATTGTGAAAATTTGCATATGCTGTCTCCTTTATAAAGTGTTTCATCGCGATCGGTTGTCATTTGCTACGTTTGTTCAGTCACGAGGTGGCGGAAGTGTCCTACTAATCTACTAAGTCGAAGGATTGGACCTTCTCGTTGGTCGCTTTCTACTCGGTAAATTTTTTGGCGATACGCAACGTTCGTCTATTGAGAGGGTAAGTGATCGTACGATTAAAGCTCTCCATTCAGTTTTTGATCACTAAGTCGGATAAAAACTGAAATGGGGTTCTATCGGGAAACATTAAATTCATAGTTCGTCTAAATTCCATATGCTCCTCCTTATTTTGAGAAAGCCAGAGTTTATACTCATTTATAAATGATAAACTTATGAGTCGTTTACGAGTTTTGCAATGGTAATTATTCAAATTTACAACCGCTGCGAATTCAATTTCTTTTGTAAATTTGCATATTTCGAGGGTATACCGATTCTTTATTGTTACCAATAAATAGAATGAATTACATATTTCAAACGCATAATGCAATGAGCGAGATAGAACCTTAGGATTTCGTAAAGTGTATTGCAAAACTCGAGAAGATCTTGATTCAATCACATGCATTTCAATGCCAAATTAGTTCTGATTATGTTGATTTTATTCGATTACAAAAGTACCATTCGATACTCTGCGATCATACAAAAGTTTATTAGTTATATAGCCGGTACAAAAGTGTACTCTGCGATCATCTACACCCTTTGAAAAATTTATCGTCTTGACGTCATTAATCGTCTGGTTCGATAGGCTATGTGCCTTGCAAAATATGACGACAACAACAGAAATTGTGGCGTAACATTTCAGAATTTTAAATTGTAGGGGGTTACAACAGTCCAAGTGAAATAGGGGCCAAAAATATATTTACACATTTCCACAAATAAGGAGTCACTGTTAATTGTAAGAGTACATATATATATATGTATATATATATGGCATGCCTATTACTTGGTGCAACCATACTGCATACAAGGAGCCTAACAAATGCTTGCGGTTTTATCGTTGGGACAGAAATGGTCGAAGATGATGAACCGATCACATATGTACCCAAAATGTACGAAGTTAGGTTGCCTGGAAGTAGATCAAGCTTGTAGTGTAATCAGTTAGTTGCTTTTGTCTAGCTATTGTCCGGTGCTAATCACTGCGGAAGTGGATTAGGGTTAGGTAGCCAGGGTGGTCGTAATAGCTCATACCTGAGGTATCACGACAATAAAACAAGTGTCCTGACTATTCGCCGTACTCGCAGAAGATGTCATCGCAAGACCAACATGCGTCCACTGAACAAAGTGGTTCGTCCGGTAATCCAGCAAGGGATGCGGTCGAGAAAGGTAAACAACGACTTCTGCGACTAAGTAAAAAACTGAAGAAGGCACCTGAACCCGTCGTCATGGATGATCTTCCTCTTGATGCACCTCCTGTCAATTGTCCACCTCCCTACGAGGTATTGCTTATTTTTAATCTCGGTATTATGGGATCTAGCGAATGTAGAAAAATTAATATGCAATTGTTTTGCATTTAGAAAATCGTTGTACGTTACGACATTTCTTCTGTATCTCTGAGATGTTACAGAGGAAAGAGGAAAGATCACCGATAAAACTTTACGGTTTTCAAGTAATGAAACTATTTGGTTCTTCTATGAAAATTAACGAAGACAATAGCAGGTAATGAAAGGAGAAGCTGAGAGTGGGAAGGCGATTTGAGAGGTTTCGAGTTAGTCAATAGAAGTGTTCCATATAATTAGCTACAGATTGCTACTTAGCTCCGGCCGCCAACTTCGTTAAGATTTTACATTACGAATTACTCTTACTTGTCTATTTGTATCTTACCATAGTGTTTCAACAATCTGGTTAGCGCCATCCGGTTCACCTATTACGTCGTACACATTATCAAGCAGCTGCATGGCAGGTCGCTCATGCATAATATTGCTAACATGTTGCAGTTGCGCGCTCGAATTCACTGAGATAGTGAGCACCGGAAATGAAATTTCTTTCGTATACAGCTCTCGTCCTTGAATAAAGACCCCTTTCGAGGCCTCGTGAAATACAACCCCGTCCAAAAAATCTTCCCTCCTTATTTTGAATATAGTCTGTTGTTGAACTATCTGTTTCCAAAATATTTGTTCGCATATCACTGCCTTATCCTTCACCCACCACATTCCCCTCCCCCCACTTTGCCTCCCATATTTTCAGTTGAGTCATTTTCGTTGGAAACAGAGAAGCCTTTTGAAACACAACTTCTAGAGGCCTGCATATTTTCACTCTACAACCTGAGTCCTTTCTTCATTCATTCTCTCTTTCTCCTCCCCC
>JPKZ01000167.1:0-16297 GCA_000803305.1 Toxocara canis | reverse complement strand
TTGCCGGATTTTCTTTGTCAAAAATCGCTTTGTTGGTGTAAGCTAAACGCCTATGGCGACATATGAAAACAGCACTTACAGACACCACAATCGCAATGCATACGCTCTTCCTCCATGACAATCCCCATTTATGGAAACGTACCTTGTGGTGGCACAACGACAAGTGGCACAATTCTCTTTACTAAAAATCCGGTTACCATGCTATAGCCATGGACTTGCATGGCCATTATGATGTGACATGTGACAGGATGATTGAGGGAACACCTTTATTGTCCTGCCAGGCAACGTATTCTTTTAAACCCGCTGTCGATGCATAAATAATCGGATGGGAGATGTGACATTTCTTGCCAAATCGTATTTCGAAAGTATCAAAGAGAATTTTGCGTGGATCATGAGGCTGCAAAACCGTCAGCTAACAAAGCTTTAAGAGCGATAAAGGCCATTAACATTCGACGATTGTCCGAACATCGTTTTCACCTTACTTTTCAAGATTTTTTTTCCCGCAGCGGAAATAGACTTCCCTAATGATCACGCTGCCGGCCTCTAATTGTCTTGAATCTTGGAATGATTGGGGATAACCGCTGACATTCTGTTTCCCGTCTGTATCTTCAATTAAAGGATCCCATATTCGGGTACAATTGTGTTTAAATGGTGGCGTGTTGCATCTCATTCAACCGCCGCCCTTCGACTGTTTTGGGACGATCATCGTAGAGTGCGTGAAGTGCGTAGTGCAGGTGAGGCTGCGGATGTGCGTGGCGGTCGCGGAACCAGTCCGACGAATGTTGTTGTTTGTTCGCCTATAAAGCAATTTTCGACTTTAGCGATTCCATTTTGCTGTGTGCATGCTCATCTTCCTTCATACGTTCATCATCAACACTACCAATTCTTCCGTTTCTCTTTCGGCCAATTTTTTAATTCTTTCAATCCCCAGCAAGCTGAAGTTTGGCACAGAATTGTCCTGCCCCGATTTGTTGTTGTTGTTCTTGTTGTAAAGTGTTCATTCCTGTAAGCAAAATAAGGATGGGAAAATAAAAACGGAACAAACAAGTAGGAATCAAACATGTGATCACGATGACCAAAAGCAGGTGTTGGCTGAATACAGACTCATAGATCTACTCGGGATCGAAATGCTTTAGGCGGCTTGTAAACGCAAGAACACTGAGCGCTGAAGTGACATCATTATAAAGTTTAGTCCACACTCGGATGACCTGAAAGGGAAAAGAACTATAAACTATAGGTTAAAGCTCGCTGAAACAATTGAAGGCTGTGAGGTCGGGATAAATTACGTCGGTCAGAAACACGGAGAATTGAGTCGTATGCAATATCGAAGTAACCGTTAACAACTATGGAACATAACGGGAGATATAACTGCTCACCTACAACAGATATCAATATGAGCGTAGGTTTAGGGAAAGAGATTTAGGGAAAAAGACCTATTGTAGGTTAAGGCAAAGTGCAACAATGATTTACGCAGTGGGATGATGAATAAAAGAAATAAGAGAAAAAAGGCAAAAGCTAATATGAATGTACACGAAGTATAAGTTTTGAATTTTAAAAAATTATGGAGGAACGAATGAGGAATCATAACATAATTGATAGGGGCGATGCAGGACCAACAGAGCTCCTTCCTCCATCCTTGCCACCTCCCCCCCCCCCTCTTCCCTACCTCCATGCACTTTCGCTTACTTCTAAAAAGCGATATATCTTCTGGCGTCTGCCGTCCGTAGTAACTGTTGGATTCGATTTTAGATGAACACTTGGCTGTTTTTGATCGCATTACCTATTGCCTGTGCTCTACCATCACTCAAGATCGGTAGAACACAAAGTGCAGCCGTCAAGGGTGTTCTAATGTGCAATGGGAAGCCAGCAGTTGGCGTTAAGGTGAAGCTGTATGACGATGATCGAGGTAGGCTGTATCGGTTGTAATTTTGTGATCTAATACCTTCAAATAGATAACCGTTCCATGTCACCTTTCTTTATTCCACCTTTGCACTTTGTAATTGTGTAAGAAAAATTATGCAAGAGATCTCTCTCTAACAGTTAGTTCTTTTTCCTTTGCGTTTCTCATTTGTTAAATTCTAGTCTTCTTGATAATATCGCGTCTGTTTATTGCGTCGTCAGTCTCTATCAGCTTCTCTTTTCCATTTTCCACTTAGTAACCATTTATGAGTTTTATTCGAGTTGTGCTACTTTTTTAGAAAATCATAAGCAGCGGTACAAATGTCTAAAGCAGAAACCATTTTTTTGGCGTCTTTCTAGATGGGGGAAAAATTTATGAGAACAAGTAATGCTTCTGTTTACTGAGCTGTTTAAACGTTATTTGTTTAAACGGCAAGAAAATTAGAATATTGGAGGACTTGGTCATCGCTTTGTAGATGCTGCGATTTATTTTGTTACAGCTCCATTGTGATCGGGTTTCTTAATCGATCAGTTCAATGGATTTTACATAAAGTAGTTAAGACGTGTCAACACTATCTCTAATGAGAGGAGATCAGATGCCTTTGCGAGGCAAAAACATAGAACATAATTCTCTGTATAAGACACGCCTTATACCTCTTTCACATATGTGATATATGTTTGACTTTGACCATTGAAAACGTATGAAATGCGCTTTATTTTTCCGACAAGACTCGGCAACAAGATGTCCAGCCTAGTGTTTACATGCACTCTTTATGTAAATAATTAAAATAATTAAAATTGCAAATTTAAAATAATTAAAATAATTGAAATTGCAAATTTAAAATAATTAAAATAATTGACAATGTAAACAATTAAAATTGCATATTTTGACTTACATATCTGAGAATTTATGCAACGTCGCATTGAACGTTGATAGTATAGTCGTCGTCGGAATATTTTGTGATTCATTTAGATCTATCTCAATGAACATTTAGATCTATAATGTAATTCGTAATGTTTATCGGAATTCGATTCAGATATGCAAAACCCAGATATGCAAATTTTCTCAGTTCAGATGTGCAAAATCCAGAAATGCAAATTTTTTCAATTCAGATGTGCAAAATCATTGCCGGATTTTCTTTGTCAAAAATCGCTTTGTTGGTGTAAGCTAAACGCCTATGGCGACATATGAAAACAGCACTTACAGACACCACAATCGCAATGCATACGCTCTTCCTCCATGACAATCCCCATTTATGGAAACGTACCTTGTGGTGGCACAACGACAAGTGGCACAATTCTCTTTACTAAAAATCCGGTTACCATGCTATAGCCATGGACTTGCATGGCCATTATGATGTGACATGTGACAGGATGATTGAGGGAACACCTTTATTGTCCTGCCAGGCAACGTATTCTTTTAAACCCGCTGTCGATGCATAAATAATCGGATGGGAGATGTGACATTTCTTGCCAAATCGTATTTCGAAAGTATCAAAGAGAATTTTGCGTGGATCATGAGGCTGCAAAACCGTCAGCTAACAAAGCTTTAAGAGCGATAAAGGCCATTAACATTCGACGATTGTCCGAACATCGTTTTCACCTTACTTTTCAAGATTTTTTTTCCCGCAGCGGAAATAGACTTCCCTAATGATCACGCTGCCGGCCTCTAATTGTCTTGAATCTTGGAATGATTGGGGATAACCGCTGACATTCTGTTTCCCGTCTGTATCTTCAATTAAAGGATCCCATATTCGGGTACAATTGTGTTTAAATGGTGGCGTGTTGCATCTCATTCAACCGCCGCCCTTCGACTGTTTTGGGACGATCATCGTAGAGTGCGTGAAGTGCGTAGTGCAGGTGAGGCTGCGGATGTGCGTGGCGGTCGCGGAACCAGTCCGACGAATGTTGTTGTTTGTTCGCCTATAAAGCAATTTTCGACTTTAGCGATTCCATTTTGCTGTGTGCATGCTCATCTTCCTTCATACGTTCATCATCAACACTACCAATTCTTCCGTTTCTCTTTCGGCCAATTTTTTAAAATGTAAACGAAGCTTGTTGAATACCTAACAAATTATTTTTTTTTCTTCTGATTATTTCATTCATTCAGCAACTGTTATGCAACTGCAACATAAGTAAGCATGCATGGTTTTTTGAAATCACAGGACCGGGAAATCGCTGATCGAAATTTTTTGAAAAACAGGCCAACTGGTTAGTTAGTTGGTAATCACACATTGGAATTTCGCAAAAAAAGGTTGCATTCCTATTGCTCATGATTGATCACAATTCCACTAGTGTGGCACTTTCGCTGCCGTAGCACTGGACTTTGCCAGTGTGATTTTCCCTATCACTAACGCAATGTTCTCGAAATCAGTTGACGGAGGAGAGAAAGAGAGGTTCGGAGGTTAAAATAACCCCGCTAGAAATGGCTAACGGTTTTGTATACTATGTTTTCGTGAACTTTCCGGAAGTTCGCATCATTTATGAGGAAAATGAAAATTAAAAAAGTTTACGTACTAAAAAATTTAATTGAAAAGGAAAATTTTACCTAAATCACTGAAGTTCTTTTCTGTTTCTGCTTACAATTTTAACCTCTTTTCTTGAAACATCTCTTGATATCGTCTGATACATTCTGCTGCTCTGAAAGTCTTCTTTAGGTTATCACTTATAGCATCTTCATTAATTTAATGGTGCGTTCTGGTATGGTCTATTGTGACGTTATAAACTACTGTCCATACTTTATGTTGTACTCTACATCGAACGGATAGTGACGTGTTTATGGTTGTGTTCGTTCATTGTTGCAACGTCCACTACCGCAACGAACATCATTGCCGGACCTCATCGTCACGTCCACCATTGCCGGGCATCCTTGTCACGGTCATCACTGCTGGACTTCGTCGACACGGTGATCGTTGCCGAGCGTCATCGCCACGGTCATCATTGCCGAACAACATTGTCACGGTCATTATTGCCGGACGTCGCTGTCACAGTCATCATTACCGGACGTCATCACCGCGGTCATCGTTGCCGGGCATCCTTGTCGCGGCCATCATTGCCGGGTGTCATGGTCATCGTTGCCGGACTTCATTGTCACGGTCATCATTGCTGGATAGCACCGTCGCGGTCTTCATTGCTGAACGTCATCGCCATGGTCATCAGTACGGTGTCAAGCAACAGTGATGGCTATGACTAACCACAAGAGGTCTCCGGGCCAAGAAATGTTCGTGCCATCACCATTATAAGACTGCAACGTTAATGGATATACCTGAAACACAAAAATAATTCGAGAGAAGAAGTTGGTGGAAACAACCATTACCATTTTTGGCCGATCGCTAGTCTCCGCCTGCAATCTTATGATTTTTATTTTGGCTGTCAAAAAATGTATTTACGAAGTGCAGATAAGTGGAAAATGGCTTATCCTTGTCATTTTTTCTCCCGACACATCCCTTGTCGTGGAATGGTAATATGAAGCGCTGAATGCACCATTATTTGTTCTGCTACGAACTCATTAATCTACACTTTTATTCTTGCTTTTCTGTCGATCTGTCGGGAATTACTCGACAACAGCTGTAAAATAAAGCAATTGGCAAATTGCTTTTGTCGCACCTGACAAGAATCTAGAAATATTCAAGCCATGACCACAACATCTACGAAGATAATGATGGTGACGAGTGAGGCTGTAATAATCGTAGTGGTGATGAGCGGTTATCGTTTAGAAAGTATCTCGCCACAAAAAGGCGAAACGAAACGCCGTGGAGCAATTTTTAATTCACAATTTCTTGCGTGAACGTTTGACACATGTTTTCCCAATTTTCCCTCGCCTTCTTTCAATCCCCAGCAAGCTGAAGTTTGGCACAGAATTGTCCTGCCCCGATTTGTTGTTGTTGTTCTTGTTGTAAAGTGTTCATTCCTGTAAGCAAAATAAGGATGGGAAAATAAAAACGGAACAAACAAGTAGGAATCAAACATGTGATCACGATGACCAAAAGCAGGTGTTGGCTGAATACAGACTCATAGATCTACTCGGGATCGAAATGCTTTAGGCGGCTTGTAAACGCAAGAACACTGAGCGCTGAAGTGACATCATTATAAAGTTTAGTCCACACTCGGATGACCTGAAAGGGAAAAGAACTATAAACTATAGGTTAAAGCTCGCTGAAACAATTGAAGGCTGTGAGGTCGGGATAAATTACGTCGGTCAGAAACACGGAGAATTGAGTCGTATGCAATATCGAAGTAACCGTTAACAACTATGGAACATAACGGGAGATATAACTGCTCACCTACAACAGATATCAATATGAGCGTAGGTTTAGGGAAAGAGATTTAGGGAAAAAGACCTATTGTAGGTTAAGGCAAAGTGCAACAATGATTTACGCAGTGGGATGATGAATAAAAGAAATAAGAGAAAAAAGGCAAAAGCTAATATGAATGTACACGAAGTATAAGTTTTGAATTTTAAAAAATTATGGAGGAACGAATGAGGAATCATAACATAATTGATAGGGGCGATGCAGGACCAACAGAGCTCCTTCCTCCATCCTTGCCCCCTCCCCCCCCCCCTCTTCCCTACCTCCATGCACTTTCGCTTACTTCTAAAAAGCGATATATCTTCTGGCGTCTGCCGTCCGTAGTAACTGTTGGATTCGATTTTAGATGAACACTTGGCTGTTTTTGATCGCATTACCTATTGCCTGTGCTCTACCATCACTCAAGATCGGTAGAACACAAAGTGCAGCCGTCAAGGGTGTTCTAATGTGCAATGGGAAGCCAGCAGTTGGCGTTAAGGTGAAGCTGTATGACGATGATCGAGGTAGGCTGTATCGGTTGTAATTTTGTGATCTAATACCTTCAAATAGATAACCGTTCCATGTCACCTTTCTTTATTCCACCTTAGCACTTTGCAATTGTGTATGGAAAATTGTGCAAGAGATCTCTCTCTAACAGTTAGTTCTTTTTCCTTTGCGTTTCTCATTTGTTAAATTCTAGTCTTCTTGATAATATCGCGTCTGTTTATTACGTCGTCAGTCTCTATCAGCTTCTCTTTTCCATTTTCCACTGAGTAATCATTTATGAGTTTTATTCGAGTTGTGCTACTTTTTTAGAAAATCATAAGCAGCGGTACAGATGTCTAAAGCAGAAACCATTTTTTTGGCGTCTTTCTAGATGGGGGAAAAATTTATGAGAACAAGTAATGCTTCTGTTTACTGAGCTGTTTAAACGT
This sequence comes from Toxocara canis, assembly GCA_000803305.1. Classification (NCBI taxonomy): domain Eukaryota; kingdom Metazoa; phylum Nematoda; class Chromadorea; order Rhabditida; family Toxocaridae; genus Toxocara; species Toxocara canis. The sequence goes on along the minus strand of JPKZ01000167.1, from coordinate 9,174 downwards.
TATTTGTTTAAACGGCAAGAAAATTAGAATATTGGAGGACTTGGTCATCGCTTTGTAGATGCTGCGATTTATTTTGTTACAGCTCCATTGTGATCGGGTTTCTTAATCGATCAGTTCAATGGATTTTACATAAAGTAGTTAAGACGTGTCAACACTATCTCTAATGAGAGGAGATCAGATGCCTTTGCGAGGCAAAAACATAGAACATAATTCTCTGTATAAGACACGCCTCTTTTCCATTTTCCACTGAGTAATCATTTATGAGTTTTATTCGAGTTGTGCTACTTTTTTAGAAAATCATAAGCAGCGGTACAGATGTCTAAAGCAGAAACCATTTTTTTGGCGTCTTTCTAGATGGGGGAAAAATTTATGAGAACAAGTAATGCTTCTGTTTACTGAGCTGTTTAAACGTTATTTGTTTAAACGGCAAGAAAATTAGAATATTGGAGGACTTGGTCATCGCTTTGTAGATGCTGCGATTTATTTTGTTACAGCTCCATTGTGATCGGGTTTCTTAATCGATCAGTTCAATGGATTTTACATAAAGTAGTTAAGACGTGTCAACACTATCTCTAATGAGAGGAGATCAGATGCCTTTGCGAGGCAAAAACATAGAACATAATTCTCTGTATAAGACACGCCTTATACCTCTTTCACATATGTGATATATGTTTGACTTTGACCATTGAAAACGTATGAAATGCGCTTTATTTTTCCGACAAGACTCGGCAACAAGATGTCCAGCCTAGTGTTTACATGCACTCTTTATGTAAATAATTAAAATAATTAAAATTGCAAATTTAAAATAATTAAAATAATTAAAATTGCAAATTTAAAATAATTAAAATAATTGACAATGTAAACAATTAAAATTGCATATTTTGACTTACATATCTGAGAATTTATGCAACGTCGCATTGAACGTTGATAGTATAGTCGTCGTCGGAATATTTTGTGATTCATTTAGATCTATCTCAATGAACATTTAGATCTATAATGTAATTCGTAATGTTTATCGGAATTCGATTCAGATATGCAAAACCCAGATATGCAAATTTTCTCAGTTCAGATGTGCAAAATCCAGAAATGCAAATTTTTTCAATTCAGATGTGCAAAATCCAGACATGCAAATTTTTTCAATTCAGATATGCAAAATCCAGATATGCAAATTTTTTCAATTCAGATATGCAAAATCCAGATATGCAAATTTTTTCAATTCAGATATGCAAAATCCAGATATGCAAATTTTTTCAATTCAGATATGCAAAATCCAGATATGCAAATTTTTTCAATTCAGATATGCAAAATCCAGATATGCAAATTTTTTCAATTCAGATATGCAAAATCCAGATATGCAAATTTTTTTTCAATTGAGATATGCAAATAACTGAATGGCTCTTCATCTCCACCACTTAACCAGTATATTGCTTCCGTCTGTATCATCAATACAATGAACATTGCTCCCCATACAGTTGGAAAACGGAAATGCAAATAACAACCGAAAATTTATTATAATTATATTTGCTCGTTTTATGCGATCGCGTGCATCTGCTTGTTCCATGGCTTCAACTAGGTGAACAAAGGAAATTTTACTAGCTGGGAATGCTTATGCTCTTCGGCAATTTACATTCGTAAAGCGCACTGTGGTTCCTTACCGACTTATCTGCCTGTATGACGGGTAATTTCAACTACCTGGGGATCGTTGAAGTTAGAATTATAAAACTGGGTAGATATAGCCTGTCCATTAGGTAGCAAGCAGTATCAAAAAAACACAAAATAACACGTTCAAAGTTTTGTGTACTTGTTACACGTTGTATTAGCTTTGCAGGAGTCGATCTGGATGATCTTATGGATGAAGGAATAACAGACGCTCAAGGACGTTTCGAGCTTAGGGGTCACGAGACAGAAATCACAAATATCGACCCGAAACTGAACGTTTATCACGACTGCAACGACGAAAATATAGTAAATCAGCTTTACGTTAATTATTTTTTACGCACTTTTTTGTAAACAACTATTAGTTTCGTGTTGAAATTGCACACCTCTCTTACTTAGTTTTTCTTACATTTTTTTCTCACAAAATTTTTCTTATATTTCTTACATTTTTCACATTTCGATTTCAATTTTTTTTAACGTTTCAAAGACTATTCCTCACTAAGAATGCATCAGGTTTTGGTTGTAACAGCAATCGATAGATAATATTCTGAGATTCTTACAAGCTATTGCGCTAAAATGCGCAGTAGCAGATAACAAGGGAAAGACTAATCAGGGATGAAATTTGCATACGGCATGCTTGCGACAAAGAGAATTTCATGTGAACCAATGGAATTGTTGTTGAGCGTGAATATTCTTGGCTAGCTGCACTCTTGTGACACCTCAAACCACAACTGCCTCATAGCAATAATCGTAATTTTTATTAATGGACACAAAACATATAATTTGACAGAACGATCTACATGAATTCTGAAGCTGTTTGAATGTCATCCATTATATTGCAGTTAAGACTTGAATATATGTTAGCGTGATATTTTAAAAAAATCAGTTTAAAGAATATTTACAAAAAGTCACATCATTTATTAGTAATCATATAGGTCATTTATTACTTAATTACTTCTTCATTCAATTGGATTTCTTACATTTTTCACATTTCGATTTCAATTTTTTTTAACGTTTCAAAGACTATTCCTCACTAAGAATGCATCAGGTTTTGGTTGTAACAGCAATCGATAGATAATATTCTGAGATTCTTACAAGCTATTGCGCTAAAATGCGCAGTAGCAGATAACAAGGGAAAGACTAATCAGGGATGAAATTTGCATACGGCATGCTTGCGACAAAGAGAATTTCATGTGAACCAATGGAATTGTTGTTGAGCGTGAATATTCTTGGCTAGCTGCACTCTTGTGACACCTCAAACCACAACTGCCTCATAGCAATAATCGTAATTTTTATTAATGGACACAAAACATATAATTTGACAGAACGATCTACATGAATTCTGAAGCTGTTTGAATATTATCCATTATATTGTAGTTAAGACTTGAATACGTGTTAGCGTGATATTTTTAAAAAATCAGTTTAAAGAATTTACAAAAAGTCACATCATTTATTAGTAATCGTATAGGTCATTTATTACTTAATTACTTCTTCGTTCAATTGGGATTTATTTTAAGTATATCGCTCAACTAATTTCAGCCATGTCTGAAAAAGTTCTCGATAATGATTCCGGATAGCTTCATAACAGAAGGTGATAAACCTAAGAAGGTATTCGATGCGGGCACATTGAACTTGGCCGGTAAATTTTCGGGCGAATCACGAGATTGCCTCAATTGAGATGGTCGCAGCAAGACAATCTAATCAGCCCTATTTTACTGTTTTGTTTCATATTTTGTTGTGTAATAAATCGACTCTGCATTTGTGTTAACCAGCACGTTATCACTGCTTCGTTGCGATCGCATTGCGAAATCGTTAAGTTACTTCGTTACTTCGCCACTCACTGGGCCAGTTTCGAGGCGGATCGTTGCGGTACAAGATGAGTCACCGATTATGGGAATCATTCGATTATTAAATACGCGCGAAAATCATCGCTAGGGGCAGTAGCTCAGTGATAGAGCTCCCGCTTCGTATGCAGGAAGACCTGAGCTGGATTCCCGGCTTCTTACCCGACGGATCGCCAGAACGCTGACCAGCAGGCGTTCCAAAATTGGGCAAAACAATCATGCGTGGGCATGGTTGTCAGCTGCATCGATACCGGAATCGATGAAATCACAGTTGCCTTTGCATCCCTTTGCATAAATCATCGTTGAAGAACATAGGGTCAACTTAATAAATAAGCGACGAACGTAATTGGGCTATGTATCCGGTACGAAAAAAGTTGGATGCTATCGGATACTTAAGCTGTTAATAGAAGGACTTCATAGTTAGCGTGTCGGCATGCACTACCTTTAGCATGTTGCCCATTTGCAAGTTTCTAAACTTGTTTGTATTCTGATATTGGCAGCTAATTAGCATTCGTTGTTTTTTAGTGGTACACGTAAAGCCTCTGATTTGATGGCACCCATTAAAACGTTTTCGAGAGGTGACCTTTTCACGGCTTCCGGTTGTACGAACGGCCATCTGCATCCATCATTCGCGCAGTCGACGAGAGCCAATGTTCTCTTTAGTCAGATCAATACAATAAAGGGTATAAAGTGCTGGTAAAAAGTGTCCGAAATTTCGATTTTTTTTTTCGCTATTGTTGTGATCATTAAAATGAACCATTTATGGGGCACATTTATTGCAAATCACTAAGATCAATAAATTCCGATCGATACTCATCAGAGAATTCCACTTCACAGCTTACTGCGATTCGCTTAAAATATAGAAAATTTCGCATAAAACCTTAATATACTATTACACTTGCAACCGCCAAGGAAATAAACAGAGCGGGCTAAGTTTTATCGGATGTGCACAGCGACGCTAGTCGAAAATATCATGAGGACGTAAGCGCGCATTACAAAATAGTAGAAAATGTCGAAATAATAACATGAGCCGGAATAAAGGACGGCAATCCAAGAAGGAGATTTTGAATAGAATTGAACTGTATGTCATAACCACGATAGAGGTGTGACACATTTTAAAGAAAACTGTCGTTAATTATAAAATGTGATGAATTAATTAATGCGAACTTTATGCGCTCATTAAACTGACAGTAAATTGTGATCAAAACGAAATTTCGGTCAATGATTGAGCAAAATTTTTCGCAAACGACTCTTTGAAAACAGGTTAATTGATAGATAATAAGACGATCAAGCTAGAACACCACGACACATCAATTCGTATTGCTGTCTCGCATTCTCTTTGTTGGTAGTGTATGTTCGTGTGCTGTGTTATTGTTGTTTATGATTTCGTTTTGAACATCTTGATTCTCGTTGTGAACAATGAATTCAAACTAAAAGTTACCCACTTCAAATCATTACTGGTATTTTGTTGAAATAGACAACTATATACAATAGTGAGTCATGATATGAGTTTGATAAGGGGAAGAAAAAAAATCGAAACCTGAAATCTCCTTGCCTCCCATATCGATGGTGATCTTGGATTGCCCCGACTATGCGAAAACGATCTCTCTTCATTCGAATACGAATAGGAAATTTCTATCCTCTGATTTGCGTATAACTGTCTCTGCGAGGATGAGTTTCTCATGCCAGTTCTATATAACAACTTAAATTTTTTAACAAGTTGAATTTAGAATACATAAATATCTAAGTACTACCACTAACGGATATAAACTGCTCAGCTTTTGAAAATATGTCAACTCGACTGCCTAAAAATAGATTTACTACTTTCTATTGCAGTTGTTTGTCAACATCGTTTATCACCCTTGCTAATTCTTACATTTGCTTGAGGCAAAATCTATCGAAGCTTAGCCTTTTCTTTATATTGAAAGCTTGAAGAGCCGAGATGTTGGGTTTACATCCTATCTAATACTATGTACACTTTCATTTTTGCACAAGCTGCTCGCCTGATTGTCAACTGCCTTACTGCTATATATCTACATCAAATCCACTGATCATAACCGTTGATTTTAAAACGGCTTTTCTATACTTGTTAGCATATTCGCATTTTACAAAGCACGTACTGTTGACCACGTGTGTTTTCTTTTGTTTGTGTTCTTCTTTGCTTACCCATTCGGTATTTTCAATTGGGAGCGATTGCACTCAGAGTTATAAAAATTTAGCAGCTAATTTTCTGTACGCTAGGATCAACTCTACTATTCAAAGTCAAATCATTTCATGGATGTTGGAGAAAGTTGTGCTTACTTAAATTGGATGACAAATATAAATGCTTAATAAAACTGTCTTGTTTTAAGTTCAATGGTTCGAATGACAGTAAGAAGGTAAAAATTCGTATGATTTTTCATCGATTGGAATACCTAGTTGACCTTTATAGGCTGCAGAAAGAGCAATCTTCGATAGAAGATTTTTACGAGCAATCGAGCTAGATAAAACTTCTATTTCCTTAAGCTAGAAGCAGTTCATGAAATCCGGCAGGAATTCCTTCTTCTTTTCAATCAACGCTGCTTTTTGACTTCTGCTTTCGTTGTTACTCAACTCTTTGATAAAATCAGCTGTATTCCGAAGAGGTGAAACAAAATGCTGAGAATCAATGATGATACATGCTCGTCGATGTGTTACTTTTCAACTTGCTAAGGTCTTCCAATAATATATGATAGCATTCAGCTATAGTCCACCTAAAAATGTAACTTTATTTCATTCTTCTTTGTTTCATCAGTTACTGCATCTCATAACAATTTACTATTTTGCATACCAATCTTAACGATACCATCGTTTCTTGCCTGTGTGCGATCAGTGAATAGGTCATATGTGTCACGTCGTTTTTTGTTAACAATCGCAGCAACCCATTCAAGTATGACGTTATAAATCACCTCTACTTCGTTTCTGGTTCTTAACGTTTGCTGATTAAACGATGATGAAGTTTGTTGTAAAACACTACCGCTCGTCTACCTATTTACGGTGATCACCACAGATTGGGTATTATCGTCGTCGGCAATTTCTTGTTTCACGAAATGATACACTATTCGAAATTTATTTCAGCACTTCTGTTCCACTTTTTTTTTCATTCTTTACTGGAACGATTTTTAAGAGTATTGAGAAGTATTTCGCAACTTGTGTATAGCTTAATGAATATTGATGTGTAAGAGGTTTCCTCATAGTTTCAGTTTTACTATTCATTATAAAAATTCAATTTCGCAAACGCTAGTCCATAGATGGATCGCATCGTCGAGTGAATTTCTTCTAAGACAATAGGCTTCGGTTTTTTTTACCAAACTGCAAGTTTTATTTTTGTAATTTTTATACAATTTTTTGCGTTAAACGTGAAGAGGTTATCTATGACAAGATTTCGTGAAATTAGTTTTAAGAATTTGTAAATTTGTTTATTCCTTAAATAACGCCCTAGAAATCATTTTCGTATAGGTGATTCTCTTTCATTAGAAATCTTTCATTTATTACAAATATTTGTAAAGTGCAATCTATAGATACAGTACTTGTAAACTGGAAATATTATGAAGTTCAATTAATTTATAACATAATTTATGTAGTGTGATATAAATTACTAATAATATTAATTAAAAACAATGAAAAATAGTAGTAACCATACAGTAAGCGAAACAACAATGCTATTAATAATCGGAGCAATGCCAAATATAATTTGGGAAATTTCAATGGCTGACGATATAAAATTTCGATATGAAGTATTCAAGTTTGCATGCTAACACTTCTAGTCGTTTCAGATGTCAGTCAACTTCACCGTCAATTGGAGCTATTCTGCGAAATATTTGCTAATTTTGGGATCGTTTTTATAAGATAATCTATACCCACAAAATAGACTCTAATAGTTGCAGAAATTTTGGCAAATGTGTTCGTTTGGTGTTCTCGGGATTGTACTTGCTGTTCCAGTTGTATATGCGGTACCATCATTACTACAAATTGGTAAAACGCAAAGCGTCGCAGTAAAAGGAAAACTTCTCTGTAATGGTGAACCAATCGCAAACGTGAAACTCAAGCTTTATGATGTGGATACGTGTAAGTGTTGTTGTTTTGAAAATCGTTTTTGAACAATGTCAAAGTTCAATACAGTTTCATTTAGAGTATGACCCATTCCTCTTTCATCAAGCCACACTTCAGTAATTCCGCTCTAAATTTTATCAGCGTTGTAGATTTCGGGATTGCAATTTGATAATATTGTTAGATGATAATATTGTTTAAATGATAATAATGTTTAAATGATAAACAGTTACTGTGAAGCTTGTAAGTAGTTAGGAGAAAAATGGCGATTTTAAAGATAACACAACGAACAATATCGACAGCTTTAATTGCGTCGACATTTTCGGCAAACAATTCTGTATTGGTTCTTTCGCACGGTTTGACACGAAGTCGTTCTACGAAAATTCTCTTTTTCTGCCGTCTTCGCTTTCCTCATCTATCTTCAAGAAACCCTCAAGAACCTATGAGGAGGACAGATTTGACTGCAGTTCTCATAAACACAATTAACCCTTGAAATCGATACTTGCTGTTTTTTGTCTTATTTTGATTCAGGAATTATTTTTATTTTGAAATTTTATCTTCATCTTTAAATACGTGCGATGATGCTTAGAAGAAAAAAATTCGGTTGCATAAGTACAAAGCAAAAAAAAACAAGTTTGTATTAGCTTCATTCCAATTCCAAAGAATGACTGCATTTCGATCAGGATAATAAGGATACGCTAGTTGCGCTTATGGAAGCTTGAAGCGAAGAAATACCTCAAGTTTATGACATCATAATCTTTATAAAGAGCAACCTTTCAAGTTGTGACGTCTTGTTCAAATGCCACCAAAAATCGGAATCTTTCGAAGTGTCAGCAAACTGAAAACGTTCTAGAAAGTGCCAACTCCATAGTCCCACTCAAGTCATGTCTGCATATGTATATATATGTACAATATATACATATGTATACAGTATACATTATTTATACTTATATATATGAAAAGGACAAATTCATGCGCTAATCAGCTGGCGATAAAGTGCATGAAAAATATTTTTATAATTTATGCTTAGTTTGCCTGGTTATCCAGCTATTTACAGCTGTACCGTAAGGAACTGCTTCACTCGTTTACGTAACAAACGATATTTCAGTGGATCTAGACGATTTGATGGCTGAAGGTAAAAGCAATGCTAATGGAACATTTTATCTAAGTGGCACAGAAACAGAATTAACAACAATCGATCCGAAGCTGAATATTTATCATAATTGCAACGATGAGAGGAAGGTAAGTCGAATTTATAACTCGATTTTCTTTTTATATAACCATAATTATCGCAAATCTCCTAAGAAAATCTCTAAAACTACAGGTTTTCAACTTTAGCAGGCTTCACTCTAAAGGATGAAGGGGTGGAGGGAGAGGGATCAAAGGGATCGGTGGAAGGACAAGAGAGAGAGATTTGTGATGCTCCTTGGTAGGTTTTTAAAGAAAATAAATGAGAACCTAAAGTGAGAACAATCTTCACCTTAATTGTCATTCTCGTGAACAAAGCAACATTTGGTCAGAACATTTTATTGAATATTAGATAGTATTTGAAAAGAATCATCTACTCGGAGAAACTCGAGATCGCATCAATTGACCGATCGATTTG
>JPKZ01000163.1:93701-110433 GCA_000803305.1 Toxocara canis | reverse complement strand
CCATCGATGCCAGCTGAACTCCCCCAGAAATCTGCGAACTTAAAAGCTGCTAGAGACTTTACACGAAGTAAGAAAGGGCATACATAAAAACGTCACTATAAGCAAACAGCAAGGCTGGTGATGCTCGAACACAGGGCAGCCTTTTTCCATTAGCCAGATCTCCCACCGAGTATGCTGAGGGTTTACGGCTTGAGGAACTCCCGGGTTGCCCTCATCAGAACAGTTACCTTCCTGAGCGGACCACCTTACACACCTTTAAAGGAAACCTCTCACACCTGAATAGATAGAGATTCCACATTTCATTAACATGGATGGGGCAACTGTCACTATGGACGGGACATTCCGCCCTTCACTTCCCTGCCTCCTCTCATCCCCAATTTTCTAATGCTGTCTTAATCTTCTGCCTTAATTGGGACGTAAAAAATCAATGACACAACCGGGGATAAAGATACCTGCGCATGAATTCCATGTAGAGTGGACAAAAAAGTGATAAGAAAATGACGTACATTAACCAGCTCTATTTGTAATGGCTCCGATTTAACCAACATGTTAAAATAATTCGCGAAGTTATACGCTGTAGGCGTCTGCAAAAAAAGAAAATTCGAATACACCAACAAACGGAAGAAAACAAGCGATGAAACGATCTCGCTCATATTGATATGCCCATGTTCGAATAATTACGCTTCGCTAAGTGAAAGCGACCTAGAAACACATTGAAAATAAGGTAAATGCAAACAACAACCAAACAGAAGGAAGTTTCGGAGCCTTAAACATACCGCGAAAAGTAAAAAATTCGTTCGCATAATGATAGCGTGATAGCTTCTGTGGCCTACTTAGGGTGAGTGGGGTGAGAATCATCGATGTCGCATCTTCGATAAAAATCAAAGTAGATTATGAAGAAGCACAAGAACACGAAAAATAGAATTCACTGGTTGTGTCGCGATTCGCGAATCTGATCGTAACGATTCACTGAGTATACTCAGTGACAAAAAATTGCCAGCTGCGATTTGCAAATTCAATCGCAGCGAGTCGCTGATTCAAAGTACAAGTCAGCGAATCATTCATAGAGGGCAAACGGCGCGTGAAGAAAATGAAAACAAAAAGCATGGGAGCACAAAGGGATCAAAGCGGAGCGGGGCAGTTCACTAGATGCAGCCCGAGTCTAACTCGGGGGCATTCGCGTTCTGACAGCAAGCCGAAGGCGGTTTGCTCCGGTGAATTAAGAAAGCCGCATCTTCAGCGTATTCCCCACTGTGCGTCTCCTAGCGTTTTCAACTGTTTCTGTTACGTTGTATTCACTTATCCTCACATATTCTACTTCTCGTGGTACTCGCTTGTGTTCACTGCGCTCTGCTATCACTCGCTGCTGCTAATGCTGACATTTGGCGTTCGCGACCAAGGAACTACTGAACGGTGAGTAATTTAAACATTGCTAAAATAGCCGAGAAAGAAAATCCTTCGTTCAGTACAGGTTGGCAAGCTGAAAATTTCTTGCGTCCTTATGCATCCTTCTAGCTGAAAGCATTACCGTCCGGTAATGAATGAACTCATACTTTCCTCCAAAATATTCTGTGCATCTCATATAACAAATAAGAATGTGTTTGACGGCAGCTTGCGCAATGTACGCATTGATGACGCCAACCATTCACATGGCCGAATTCATAATCGGATTGCAAATGAAGGAAATTCACATTTTAATGGAATTAGCGCAGCTCAAGCAGCGTTCGTTTCCTCGTGGTTGCAAAAGCATCGGAAACTTTTGGCACCATTCATGCTTTAAGTAGCTCCACAGCCGAGGAACCGATTTAAAATTAGATAAAGGAGGTCACTTTAGGATGTACGGTAATCAAACTGAATAACCACAGCTTCGGTGGCTCCATATTGAAACTATCAAACACGCGAAAAGATGCGTATACATGCATACACAAAGAGATTTTTACTGCCAAAACTTGCTTTGCAAGCGCAAGTTCGGCGAAGCACATAAAAAAGCTGTTGATGTGTTCGCAATGTCAAGAACCTTATTTGCCATCGCCAAGAAAAGAACCTTATTTGATGAACACCGCACATCGCTCGTCATCCAACTTTTGAGGATTTCGTCCTCTACTTCTGCTAACTTCCAAGCAGATGCTTAAATTAGTTCATAAATCAAGGAAATACGGTGAAAATACTGCAACCTGTGCGCGGTAGTTCAAATGATATAGGGCAGACTGCTCGATTTGCATAACAGCGCGTTTTTTGATTTTATATGAGATTATGTTCTCAACCAGGATTACCACCTTCAACGGCGCCACATCCTCCACTTTGCTGAAATCAGTGCATTCAATTCGCGTTCAGTAACAACTGAATCCGCACAGTCGTCTCAATCGCCGGCCTCACTACTGCATACAAACAAATACATTTGTGGTTGCAAAAACTCTTCAGCCCACCTGTGTGTCTACCCGTTATCTGCATGCTTAATTAGCAGCAACATAAATGCTAGCTAATTGAATGGGCACACACTACCAGCGTGCGCTCTACCGCTCGCCTAATCAGCAACCACTGCAAACAATTTAGCGTACTTGACTGAAATCCATTCGACTGCTCTCACTCTCCGAATCGTCGAGTCAACTAAACAGAACAATTACATTCATTTGCGTGGATATTTAGAACTCACTAGGCAGGCTGCCGAGAATACAGTACAGGAACTACAAATCGCTTATTGAGTGTATAAATATTCATCACCTTGATTGGCTAGTTGGGCACCACGACCAGCGGTGCCTAAATGTTGAAGTAAAAAGGATGATTCAACACCTAGGCACCACAGCTAACGCATCATGCATAACGGTATTCGTGCGATATAAATATGCAAGTGCTGGCTGGTTTATCCATGCGAATAGGATATGCAAAATATCGGCACCCCAGAAACATTTAAAAAACCAAAAAGGATACCTTGCTATCATTAGCGCAACTGCAGCAATCGCTTCACCCTTTGACCGAGGAAATTTAACGACGCAAAGAAGCCGATCAAGAATGGATACTGCCAAATGCAACGTTTCCTTAAGCAAGTGCAGTTCGGTGAAATAGCGTACTGCATTTAACTGCACATATACCGTATTACTTCAGATAACGACCATGGCGCAAAGCAGTTTATGATTTTTCGGGGAGGAAAGAGGGCGTGTTTTTCAGCATGTTTCAAAAGAGGCAGATTGTTTAAGGGAAAGGGGAGAGGGTGGAAGATATGAGCTGCTTTTTGAATATGAGTTTTCCTTATCTTGTATTAGCACTATTTCTCCCAACAAAAAAACTCGATCACTACCACATCTCCGCTCTTCCTCGAAACTCCCGTAACCTTCCCTCTCTCCTCGTACGACCGCTTGCATCTTGTATTACGTGTTTGAAAACAGAACGCCAATGCATTCCGTCACTATGAATAGCGAACACGCTATATATAAGTATGGTAGGAGCATTCCGAAGATGATATACTTTGTTTCATGCAGCTATTTCCATGAACCACTAAAACTTGAATCTCACGTTTTGCTGCCCGCCTTATAAAGGAGGGTGAGTTGGTAGGATAAACGCTGAAAGGTGTCCATCTCTCCCTTTCATGACTCGGGAATGAGGGCTGGTTCACTTCTTTCCGCCCTGGCTCCTACTTCAGTTACGCCCTCCTTTCACTGCAGTCTTGTTCTCTACCGTAGACGCAGCCATACTACAACAAGCATTGCGAGAGTCGATGAAGGCATGTTGATTCATACGGTGACCAAACAGAAGATTAACATTTTGGAAGAAAAATCAAGAAAAAATGTAGGGGTGAAGACGAACTTCATCATGAATCTCTAATAATTAGTAAGTTTTAAGCATTCGTTGCCGAGAAAATAAGAAACCATAACCGAAACACCAACAAATTCCTTTTTTCGTCAAACTCAAAGGAAAAACAGCTCCAAATGTTTTGCTCCCCCTTCGGCAAGTCAGTCAACCAGCCCACACTTGCCACTGGCGAGTCAAGCTTGACGAATTTTGTTCTCAACTCTACAGGACTTAAATTACGATGATGATATCTGAAAAACTCTTCTTAGTAAATATACTTAATTCGAAAGGATCAAGCAACCAGTTTAAGGCAAAAGTTTGCGTGATGATGCGAAATCCAGTCAACGACGCGCACTCGATCTCTCTCATCCAACTCTCGCTGTCTGGACATGAAGTTTCGCTTCAAACGAAATCCTTTCTCCAGTTCTCGCATCGCTCGGTAAATCTATAAACTGCAAATAAACTACAGCAACGATGATCATCGCAAATTGGTTGAATGAAAGATAATAGCAACGACCTGATCGAAACTTGGCCTGTTGTTCTCTACACGCAAAAGCAAGTGGCTATGGGTCATATTGCCACTTTTCGCACTGCTCACCACGAAACTTGAGAATACAACAAACAGAGTACAACAAAGGTACACTTTTTCGCCACAAAGCACAGTAATCCAGCCGAAAACGATTCCCATAGAACTCCATTAATTCCAACAAAAAAAAACATTCTGGAGGCATAAAAACGATGTTGGTTTTGCTTGCAAATCGACCACGAACAGCAGCTAACAAATCCCTTCCGAAGCTCCTAACCTGCGATTCCTCCTCAGAAGCTTGAATAAAGACAATGCGAAAAATGACACAAGACTGAAATTGAATACCTCAGTCTGGCACTAAACAAACACGAAAAACTGCAAAAAATTTTCACAATTCACTTTTACCAACATAGATTAGAAATAAACCTGAACAAATGTTGCTTCCGGAATAATCCCTTTTGTGTGCAACTCATATAATCGCACTTTCAAACATTTCGCTCATCATCTCGTTCACATGGCGACATTATTTTAAGCACAAGCCCACATTATCGTTTCGATCTCCACTAAATCTCGCTCCGCCCATCACGCTCACCATCAGGAGATGAATGAGATCCAAGATCAGAAACGGCAAAAGGTATTTAAAAAAATCTTAGGGACTTCGCTCGCACCTTTTGCAGCATTTGTGCCGGGTGGGTGAACGATATTGGAAATCAAGCAGTGTAAAGCAAGGTAATTCTTCAGCCTCTGCTGAACAGCGCTCTTCAGCAGGAAGTTTTGAGAAAGTGGGCAACGCCGATTTTTTGTTAATTGTCCCACTCAATACGTGGGATACTCATTCGAGACAATGGCTATGCTACGGTGCTTTACTCCAGGTCACATGATGCGGTACAGCGACGTCAAACCTAACCTGCAAATGAAACACAAGCATTTGTGTGAATTTTGGGAATCACTATGAAGCACATACGTCATCAGCATATAAAGGAGGGCAAATGATGCCGTTGCTGAAGTCCCAGCGTATCTCCGAACGACTGTCTTCGTAGAACGCTCCCTCAAACTTTGGCAATACTGCCACGAAAGTCCTATTTGAGTTTCCCGAGTCGGATGACGCTAAATGAGAAAATGAGATAATAACAATAATAACACTCTCGATAACAAAACCATGAGATAATAACAATACTAACATTCTCGATAACAAAACTATGAGAAACCTTCTATTCCTTCAATAAAAAGAGTGAATACCCATTGCACCTCCATCCCCACTAGTCTCATAAAAAGCATACAGACTGCCTCGCTCAGCGTTTTTGGCTTTCCTTCTTTGCAACTTCATGTCGTCACATTGTGCTAGGAAGTGAAATCGGTGGGTAAACTAAGCTGCCTTTCTTGGAAACAGCCCGGACGAAGTTCGAGGAGATAAAGGATGAATCCAGACATAAGCCAGTAATTAAGCATGGCCGACAATGCACAATAAAAAATTCGACAAATAAATAAAAAGCGGTGTTCGAAATCAAGTCAGGTGCACCTTCCCAATCCAGTTTATAAATATGGGCAAACATAATCCTTATACTGACTTGGAAAACGGTGCAACTCAAGCACCGGCAAAATCCACGTGAAAATAACAACTGCAATAAAGCATTTGTGCAGAATATTGAATGCTTTAGGTTTGAGCGGCGTTCACCACTTGCGAACATATTTTGCACTCATACAAGTGCTCCCCGCTTAGTCTGCGCTAGGTAGAAATGGGTTCTATGCAAAATATTAACCATAAAAAATTTGTTAGTCACTTCAAAAAAATATCAAATAACTATCATGGGCGAAGATTTATGAACGAACAATTCTGCGACGTTAGGGAGTCGGTATTCGGCAATGCGAGCGCTTTGTAGTCTCTGATATGCACTGGAATTAGAGAACAAGGGCGCGTGGGGCAGTTGCGCATCGTGAAGTGCTCTTTGCACATCTCCTCGCTTTCCATCTCTCCGTGTCTCATCGAACGCAACCGCAAGCCGCTATACATTCACGTTGCTGCTACACCAATTCAGCCCATCATAACAGATGTTTCAAAATACAGCGGGAAGAAGTTGAGAAGTAGATAGAATGGGAGATGAACGGGAGCGTTTCATTGGGGTTATGTCGCCGCAGCCAGCAAGGTTACGGTTATACCTTCCATATTCTGGTATAGTCTTCATATGCATCGCATCGAAAATGACCACGTACTCGAAAACTGATATAACGGATAAACAGTCATGCGTCGATCAACGCAAACTATGCATAGCTGAAACAAATAAATAAGGGCCTCTAAGTGACATGAGGCATATTAACCTAACTGACCTTTGGGTAGACGGCATTGTTGCCCGACGGGAGGCTTGGACATTCCGCAGACAAATGATAGCACGGAACAGACGAAGCTTCGCTCAGCGCTGATGCGGAATCTGCCCATAATATTGTCTTGTAACGGAAATTAACATCACGCGTCCAAAAGGTGAACAGTTAAGAAAATGCATAAATACACGTACGCACCCTTGCCTTGCCAAAAGGTCCGCTTTCTCAAACCGCACACGTTGAGATATGCCTTTAAAAAGCGCTTTGCTACCAACCGCAGTTAACCTCCAAACAAACAGTGAACACGCTGTCCATCTTTGCAATCCGCCTGTACGACTACTTTCGGTACGCTTTTATATCATGCTCATCGTGAAGCTTTACGTTACCTCCAAGAGATGAAAGGAATCTCCCATCCTCCCTTGGCATCGCTGACTCCTCATTTGATCTCCCTTCCACATAACCGACTAAGAAATTCTGCACGGCATGCTGTGCTTTTGACGAACACCCACGCTGAATACAGGTTTTCGACTCTAGCTGTCACTGTCACCGACGGCACATTAACATCTCACTATTGAACCGAACAGAAAGTATGTGATTAATTACAACGAACGTCACTGTTAAGGTTGAACGCTAAAGTGATTTTTGTTATGACGTTTTAATTTTGCACATTAACTATGAAATTTTCTGTGTTACTTACGATTATGACCCAAAAGATGCAAGCAGCGGTTTAACATTTGACTGCAAAAAGCGACAAAAACATTTTCATCTGAAACAACAAAAACATCGTTGCCAGTGGGAAGAAGATCGTTAGTGAAGTATTGCAAATGTTCCTAGTAACGGGTCTCCTTACTAACATCAATGGTTTCTGTAGAAAGTGGCGACATTACCTGGCCTGTCGAATGCGGTAAGGTCGAGCAGGTTCCATGAAGGGTCGACAAATGAATGAGATGATGTGCGATTCAGGCATGGGTCGTCAGACGGTGCCGACTTTCTGTACCGCTTCGTTACTGCATTAGTTAAGTCTGACGTTAACGTCTGAAACAGACCAGTTAAAGGACAAACGTCAGAAATGGAGTAATTAAACAAAGTCCATTGAAGACCCTCATATAAACCATTTTAGTAAGGATGTGCCAAAAAGAAGTTAGTATTGCACAGTCAAAAACGAAACCCTACCAGAATGTCTTGACTTCGCCTCTACCATCCCACTCAGGCGAAGCCATCTTTTTCAACCTTCCATCCAGTAAAGGCACGCATACATCAACTCTTCGAACAGAACACGTATACTCGAACTGCCGTTATATCGGTGTCGCTATTTCTTATCTATTGCGCTTCGTCTAAGGAAATTCTAGCGTAAAGACATTTATTCGAGATTAGAAGAAACTCTAACAACGCACGTGAGCAAGTTTTGCGTAAAAAACAAAGTCATCGCAAAACATCAAATGCAGCTATTGCCCGCAACTCCCACTCAACGCAATCTCCCTGAGAAAGTGCAGTCTCCTCACCCCACGGGTACCCGACTTCATCTAAAAAATTCTCGTCAAACTCAATTTCCTTCGAAGTTTCCTGCTACAACATCACCCTCTACTATTAAAATGCGTAGAATGGCATAAGAGAATGCGCGACACTGCTCCACAATGAAACGCGATTTAGCAAAATTCGTCCATCTGATCAACCAGTTTCATAAACAAACAACAAACAATAGAGCATTCCTAACTACACCTTCACTTTTTCGCCCAACTTGCCGCCGTACAAATTATCTCCTAGGAGTTTTCTATTTCAAAACTACTATGCGATACGAGCAGTCAAAAATAAATGCAATAATTTTATGTCGGCGTCTAAAACACTCCTTCCCTCTCTCCCCTAGTGATCGACGAAGCGACTAGAAACCAGATATACGAGGCCCTAGCTTTGTTTTAGAAATGAAATTACCGGCATGCGCTTAAATAGAGACACAAACGGAGAAGCGTGAAGGTGGCCACAAAAAGCCCTGCAAATGCAACCTGCCAAAGGTCACGAAAATACTACCAAGTTGCAAAACGGAACCTTAGTCTAATTAGCCAATCTATAAAGCACGCCATTCTTTTCAGTAAAATGCACAAAAGCGTATAAAACAAAAAAAAGGGCAGGCACATTTCATACTTTCGTCCTCCTAATTTAAAAAAGTAAAGCAAAGTTGCATGTGCACAGCCCATAAGCGAGTAAGTTTTATCCCTCATCAAGAAATTTCGGCAGCGTTTGAGCACACTATGCAGAATTTTTGTAAAGCAAGGTGAAAACAAAATTCAACGCATTCTGAAAGACAATACGCTAAAATATGGTGCATCCAAATGCTAGGCAAATTTGTTCAATTCGGGGACGACGACAGGGCGAACATATATTAGAACTAAACCGTATGGAAACCGATCAAACAAAACAAAACGATTCAGGACCCTTACACTCTTCAAAATGATACATCAGTGAAATGGCCGACGTCAGGTAGCAATGTAATTTATCACGGTATCATCTACACATATATACGTTCAGGACGAGCAGAGGCGTCTTCTCTTTTAAGGCATTCAGTAACGCGAAAGCGATACGGTGCCTTTCACATTTTTAGGTATACGTCCTCAACATCTTTAAAAAAGCCGCAAAAAGCGCCTACACTGGAAGTGCAGTTAAACTGTGTCGACGATTCATGAAACGTTCCTAGTCGCTTGTTGCTCTTCGGCTTCAAGGGAAACATACGGTCCAGTGAGTCTTCTCCACTGCCTTCTGGAAACCCGGCAACTCCCTCCTCGGAGTCCATACTCAAACTCATAACGCATTTAAGTTACACAAGCAAATGCTGCGGCCGCTTACGCCAGATAACCTGCAAACAAACTCTGAATACTAAGGGAACATTCAAGACGAAAACCGCTGCTTTACTTTTACTGGTTATGACCGCTCGAATTTTTATCACTGAATTTTAGTAGGAGAAAATGCACGTTCCATAGAACGGCAAAAAGCTGCAATTTCTCGAAGCGCGGTAAAATGTGGCACTGAAGACGAAGATTGGCCGACAATGATAAAACGTTAAGGAGTAATTTAAAAGAATTCTTTAACAACCGACTACAATTAGTAAGTTCTAAACTTACTGCAGCAATTTACTCAATCGCTTAACAACCTACTGCAATTAACACAAAACATGAAATACTTAAGGCTTTCTGACCACCAGTAACTTAATTTCACCGACAGTTCAACATTTACTTATACTAACATTAGATTTTACAAAAAATCTTAAAAAATTATTATCACCTTTCACAGCAACGCACCGACCTCGCACTTTTTAACGGCCAAAATAGGACCTTTTACTTTGGCTGGTGGAGTTAAAGATGCATATGGTAAGCGAGAAGTGGAAGGCAGTACAAGCGGCAGGGATGGATGGCAATCAAGACAACAGAGCAAAAATAGATGGTGCTAGAACGCTGCACATTTCCTAAACATCATAGCGGTTATGGAGTGAACGAGAAGCTGAAATTTCGCCATACAGAGACGCTCCTCACCGAACCGCGCAAAGTATTTTCTTGACGAGGTCTCTTACCGTTAACGAAAAAGGAAACGTGACATCGCTCTTTGCAACTTATAAGACGAACCAATTGGCATCATAAACTGCCCGTCAATGATCGAAATTCAAATTCTATCCGACCCAACCGCCCGTATAAATATTCCATTAAAGATTTCTTTCTCTGCGGCCCGACCAGTCGAATATGAGATCGGACCATTGGAAACACATACATTTTTCTCTTTTTGCGACCCGATTGGTCGAACAGGCGGTTGGATCGGCTGAAAATGAATGCAAGTTCTTTCCCTTCAAATGGTTGTAAATCTCTCCTGAGGTCATTTGGTCATCTGCATAGCTCATTGTTTCGTACATTATCTGTACGCTTTTTTAGCCACTATTAATTGTTCCTTTCTCGCATAAGCAAAGAGATACAAATAGGAGAGGCGGGTGTGAGATTTATTCAAAACAATATGGTAATTTGTTTTGACTGCTGTAACGCACAACAGTCTCGTGATCACCCATCTATCGGCGAGTACCTCATCACGCAGCGACCATATTTTACTACTGGTTAGATGGAATAATAGTGTTCTCAGCACCGAGTTGGAAATAAAAGGAAATGACCGATGCGGCTGAACAGCTGAAAAGGCAGGACGTATTGTTCAAAGCTTTCACCGCGAATATGCAAAACAATATTGACTCCTAAGAGACCGGTACTCAAAGTATGACCACACCCTACGGCATTCAACAAGCCAACGTGCACCCCAGCTCAGTAGCCCTTACAGCTGGACAATACGTCGAGAAAGACAAGCATAACACAGTTATACTCTAAAGATGTTTGCTGAGAAAAATATGATACGCTGCTGAGGTGGATACAGCGCAGCTCAAGAATAACCTTTGGACGCGGAATACGGGAAGGGACAGAGCCAAGACCCATCAAGACGTGCTTTAAGGACGAAGAAACATTCGAATCAACTACGAACTAAGAAGTCCTTCACAACAATAGCATCTTCCTCTTCTGCATGAATGTGCGGTGAATTGATTAGCGTAGAACAATGGAGAAGAAAACAACATCACAAGTGAAGCCTATCAGCTGAACATAAACGCTAATTTGATTCTCAAGAGTGTCGTATCAAATTTTACCTACGGAACAAACAAACCCATGCGCACTTGAAGCGCTACGCTGTAATATGAAAAAAAATGGAAATTACTCCTGTTATGTAACCGAAAACAAACGAAAAAAATCTGAATTTCAGAACAAAAATGAAGCTAGAATTCGAGGAATATTTATCGCGGATTATTTTACCCATGGCGTTGGTAAATCAGCAACCGAAAGAGATCTAGATTTTGGAGTGATCGTGGTGCCCTCGATGTGCAAATTTAAAGTTACACTTTACTGTTTGACCCATTGATTATACCCGTTTCTTATTTCGTCAATCCGAGTGGGTTGTTCACCTATAAAGATGCGCTACGTGATTTAAGGCATAACCGTATGTGTAGGATTTCGAAAGCCATAGCGCACCTCTTTCTGTGCTACGGTAGAACTATTGCCGAG
This sequence comes from Toxocara canis, assembly GCA_000803305.1. Taxonomy (NCBI): domain Eukaryota; kingdom Metazoa; phylum Nematoda; class Chromadorea; order Rhabditida; family Toxocaridae; genus Toxocara; species Toxocara canis. The sequence goes on along the minus strand of JPKZ01000163.1, from coordinate 98,733 downwards.
GCTTTCAACAAAGCACTTTGAACATGATCCGGGCTGAGAAGCTTTCAGGAGATAGCTGTGGTGAAAATTGATAACATTCTGATAAGCAGGATGTACGGGGAGACGAGCGGGGAATTACAAGTGCTGTTAAATCTCATGTGCACAACTGTACGAGTTTCCTCTTGTTATTATATCGTATTCCGCAAATTTAATTAATTTATAGTTCCGTTGCTCATCGTTTATGATATAAACACAGTACGGCGTTCAATGTTTCCAAACTCTCTCTATCCATACGACTTCAATGTTTTCATTATTTTGTGCTTATTGTTCTCACTGTTCCCCTCTTTCATTTGCACTCCTCTTCATCCACTTGAATAACTTACAGATTTAAGTAAAGTCATGTACAGGTATTGATTCGCCATGCTATCTGAACAATCGTAGCACTCATGAAACGCATGCAGATTACTTTACCTATCTACGATTTTCCTTGGAGAGTAGAATGCAAATTTCATAACTTGTCTGAAGAAGCTTCCGAGTTGAAATCACCGAACAAAAAGGCCGATAAACATAACGCTATTCATTTGCACTTGCAAATGGAAATTTACAAAGTACAAACCACGAAATTGTTAGCTAAAATCCTTTAAAAAAACACTTTTGGCAAGCCGAACGTACGTCTCTCTTGGCACGCATTCCTTCATTTTCAGTTCGGATGTAAATGAAAAAAAAAAGCAGCATTCATGCAAAAGTGGTTAAATAGAATCAAAATATGATTGAACTGAGTGGTCAGTTCGAAATACGCCTCCAAAGGTGGCATCAATATTGCATCAGACATTTACGTAATGGTGGGGTCGAATGCTCGTTTTATTTGTGAAGGGGACAGGGTTGGTGCCGTTAGCCAAGCGCATTCTATTCTCTGAGGTCGCCGGTGTTGTCCATTGGTTATGTGTGCCGTGTGACTAACGATTAAATTACGCTTGTTCTGTGTCGGAAACTGAGGTTTATGATTGTCGCCTCTGCTCTTCGATTTCATCTTCCATCATCCCACTCCCGCTTTGGGCGCTGGGGACAGGGAAAGGTAACTTCTTCCTTGCGCCGTCCTGTAATTCCCTTCTCCTACGACTTCAATTCTCCTCCTCTGAAGGCCGCAATGGTTGTTCTTAATGACAAATTATGAGAAATCACCCTCCACTGCGCTTTTGAAAAAGTTAGACAACCAATAGTGTCATTATGCATTTTTTTGCATGAATATTGTTCGTCATTTTCTGTGAAGGTTTTATGAAGACTGTACTGGGTCTGTTAGCTCAGTCTCATTCTGAGTGCTGTTCCATTCTTGTGTTGAGAGCAAAAGAACGTTTTCATAAAGTGATATAGATGATATGAGTGTACCGTTTGTTTATCGTTTTGTTGTGGGCGAAGGCCGCAATGGTTGTTCTTAATGACAAATTATGAGAAATCACCCTCCACTGCGCTTTTGAAAAAGTTAGACAACCAACAGTGTCATTATGCATTTTTTTGCATGAATATTGTTCGTCATTTTCTGTGAAGGTTTTATGAAGACTGTACTGGGTCTGTTAGCTCAGTCTCATTCTGAGTGCTGTTCCATTCTTGTGTTGAGAGCACAAGAACGTTTTCATAAAGTGATATAGATGATATGAGTGTACCGTTTGTTTATCGTTTTGTTGTGGGCACTGTACTGTGCCATTGCACGAATACTGTTAGTGCCTTTTTTCTTGCAGTGAGATCACTGTTTGGAATCGTGTAGTCTTCAGAGGGAAGGGAGGAGTTCAGTGATGTTGTGCTTTGCAAGAGTTGATTTCATGAATATGCTTGAAATTCGGCACCCACCCATATGGAGATGGATGCTGATGGCGATCATCGCCTTTCCTTTTTGATGCTCGAATTACGGGCCTGTTAGAGTTCCATTCCACTATCCTTCACCCCGTCCTCCACTTCCTACCACACCTCTCCCCACTGTAGTCCAAACTCCATCTTCCCTTCGACTCCTATTGGAGTTTTGAATCTTTTTTTTGCATCTATATAGACGAACAAAGGGTCTGACTGAGCAAAGAGAAGATCCTGACAGCACAGAGCGAAATTGATTTTGTAACCCCTAATATTAATAAGTAGTTTCTGTTGTGGTTGGGTATTTCGTGTTAGATTTGTGTTATCTCTAATTTGGCACTTTATTTAAGAACAAAGAGCTGAGGCAGTGCAGCTAAGCGATGAATATCCGCGCAGCACGTGCTCATGATCTGATCAACATGCAGCATTGTAATCTGGAGTGTCTTCCAGAAAACTACCGAATGGACTATTACACCTACCATCTCATCTGTTGGCCACAGTTGTCCTATGTCGCCGAAGACGATAAGGTCACCTTTTGTGTTATTTATTAGGAAAAAATAGCTCTATATAGTAGATTATTAGGTCTTGTTGAAAAGATTGAGCAAGCGATGTTCACGTGGAAAACTGTAAGTAATTGTAAGGGTTGTTTCTCTCTGTAGAAGAGCACACTTTGAGGCACCAAGTGTTTAACGGACCGTTCTTTCACATTTATATGTTTCCTATATCCAAATCCCGGAATTCTATTTTTGAGTACACAGTTCGAGGGGGGGGGGGGTAACGCTTGTTTTTTTTTTAATTTCACAAAGTACTATGTATAAAGGTACTCGCGCGCATTGGTTGATGGAAGAGCATAACTTAATCTACGCTTTTTTAGTGCGCTGAGTTTTGTTGGAAGTGGTTTCTTTCGGTGGTGCATCATCGCCGATTAGTTTATGCGAGTGGTTATCCCTGTATTTCTCGCTCCGTCCGTGTTTTATTTGTGCACTTTAACGAATATATGCACTACACATTTATGTGAGAATTACAGTTACGTAGGAGCCATAACAAATGGTACGAAATGAGGGGTTGGTTCAGGGTAACATAGTAGGCTATGTGCTTGCCAAAATGGCCGAAGAGTTCGACGATGAACCGCATGGACATCACTTCATTGGCAGTAACGCGCTCCTACCGCCGACTTGCTCTTGCCAGGAAATTAATGGATCAGACGGTACGTGTAATGATTGAAATTTATAACGTTCGCTTTGTGACTTTGCACGTACGCGTCACTAATAGAGCGGCGCTGAACCTGTACCAGGTGAGCGTTTTAGATGCCAGCTTAAACCCCCACCTCTTGAATCGTTTATAGAAATCGCTGTTTGTTCGACGATGCTTGGTGGTGACGAATTAAGGCATTTTTTTAAGATGTGTCATACATAGCAAGTCTCCACTGTTTTAGTTGTCTAAAAATTGCAGATCTATCTTCGGGGATCGTTAAGCTCCGTTTCACAGCACATAAAAAGAAATGAACGGGAAATACGATATTTCAGTAGAAAGACATTCCAATGATACAATGCCCTGATCTGAGAATAGCAACGATGTACAGAGTATAGAAACATACATCTTGGAATCACATAAGATAGGGTGTGGTGTACGGAACCACATAAGCTACGCTAGAGAGTAAGGAAGCACGTAAGCGAAGATAGGGAACACGGAATCGCGTAAGGTATTCTGCTGAATATGAAACCACGTAAAACATTCGATATCGTTTTTTTTCAGCGGTTAGCGAGCTCATTCTGAAGTTTTTGTGCATGTTTCGTGTGCCTTACCCCAACTGTAACGTGTGCCTTACCCCAACTCAACCCAACTGGCGGCTTTGAGAGGAGTATTCACGTAAGCAGTAGCAGCAATATCACTGTTTGGTTGTTGAAATGTTCTGTGATTTAGAATTCGTTGGGTTTTTTAATTTGTCATGTGGAGGCGAAATATTACGGAGACGGTGAGGATGCATATGCGATGCAACGTTCGCTGGTTAAGTTCGCCACGGATAATCACGTCCAACCTGCAAAGAAGGAGGCATTCTTTGCCACTAACAAGAATAAAGATTCAGCGAGAAAACGTAGAAATGTCGGATGATCGTCTTTTTGTTACTTGTATTCTTATGCATCAAACAGTATCGCAAGCGTACTGTTAACGCCAGAGAAAGGCTGAGTTGCAGACCCTTGTTTGCTATGAGATCTTTGCATTTTGGTTTTCGATTGTAGTAGGCCATATCCGTTTACTTTTGTTTTGCGATATTTTTAGTGTTGGAATTTTTATATAGGTTACTCTTCGCACAGCAATTAACAGTATGGGAAAAAGCAGATAAACCCGAAGCCGCAATGTTCCCATACATTGCTGACAGATGGAGCAAGAGTCGCATTTATGAGCGCTTTGAGTTATTCGCTTACTTAAAGGTGTTAACCAACTTGTTCGTCTGTTTCTGTTACTGCTGCAAGTCCCGTTGTTGATAAAAGTTGTGTTCATCTTGTCTGGCCACGTTTAAAGTAAAACGACGGTAAGGGGTTTTCTTCACCTTTTCAAATTTTCTAAAACTTCTATTTGAAATTAGAGAAAAAATGGTTCTGTAAGTTGTTTTTAGGGGGTATTTAGATATACTAATATATACTAACTTCTTCCTTTGCTAAAGTTCTTTCACAACAGCCGGGAGGTCTTTCAGTAGACTTTTGCGTTTGTTGGAATCAGATAGCAGCATATTTCCTCCTTTCTCGAAATCTCAGGAATTTTTGCTCATCACTGTTCTAAATTTGCGATTCACGGATTTTCGGACAAAATCTTTCTATCTTTACGCCACAATTTCGCTGATTAGACATCCGAGCGTTATGAATTATGAGGCCCTTTTCTCCGGTGGAGCCTGCTTATTAAGATCTCTTAAATATTAAGACTCCCAGGGCTTAGTTCAACGGAATTCTCATTTGAACTCGTTTTTCCCTTTTGATCGACTTTTTCAAAATTACATAAACATTTGCCGACATCCGCAGCACTTTCTGTCGAAAATCCTTTAGTTTGTTTTTATAATTGGAATTTCCGATTTTTTAGGCCACTTCTATTACTAACGGTGTTCGGATTCATCCTTACGCTCATGATCATCCTCTGTCCTTTTTTGGTACAATCTTTTAGTATTTCAAAACGAACTCATCGATGGCATTGGCCGATCGCCCAGTTTTGAACTGCA
>JPKZ01000163.1:66415-88948 GCA_000803305.1 Toxocara canis | reverse complement strand
TAAAAATTTAATAAGGAAGGAGAGAAGGGATGTTTGTTTAATGTGGTCGGCTGCACACTTTGTTGCAATACTAGTTCGGTTTCGAAAGACACCAAGCACGGGCATTCTTAAGCACTACATGGCAACACCGATGGTTCCAGGCATGAGAAATTCTGAAGTGAGAAAGTTTTTCGACTGTTCTTTTGCGGCCATTACCTATAGAAGAGGTGTGACATTATAAGGCTGCCTTCCCCACACTACATTTGGGGGAGTGATTCAAGTGATAGTTCAGAGAAGTGCCACTACAGAAAGTTTTAATTCAGGAGTTAATTGGACGTGTCCAGCTGGCACGGAAAGAGTGCGAGAGGATCACTAATTTGCAAAATTATGTTAAAACTTTGGCGGAAAGCGTGAACGGTTTATTAGAATTACCGAAGAAGAACAGAGCAAAGAATTTGTGGATCAGTTCCATCTCAATTCATCTATAACCTGCAGCATTCAAAAAAGCACCCCCTCTTAAGTTCGAGATTTTTTTTTCATATTACATAGGCGAGAACGTAGTTTCGGTTTGCTGTTGCAATGTCCCGAATGTCATGGCTGGTTCCAACTTACCTGCCAGGTTAAGTAAGAATGCACGCTAGGAAGCCGGCATGATACGCACTTTGATGACTCACTCATTACATCAGCTGGTTTTATGAAATGCACGCAATTAATCGAAATCGTCACTTCAGTTGCTCGTACAAGATCTTCGACTAATATTTTGTTTTCAAGCGTCTCGGCAAATTAGCATTTCGAAAGCGAGCTAATTATGCGGATGCCATGTTCATGTGTTTGTCTGCGTCTATCTGGTAATTTTAACCGGGGAATCTTTGCAGTAAATGTTGCGAAATTTCATAGGTACGATCTAGGTTTTCTACACTGTGCAGTCATCTGCTACAGCCGATCTCAAGCCGGTTCATCGGCCTTGAGAAAAGTTATAGGCGCTAAAAAGTTTTTAAAAAATGTTTTAATGTCTGCTGTTATTTACACCGATTTAAATGATTCACACCGTTCGCGTCGCAGAAATACAAGCTTTTGGTAGAAAACTGGTACCAGCAGTCGGTCAGTTAAATATGTACCTTCGCCATCTGCAGGCAATTTGTGAAACACCGGCTAGTATGTTGGGTGAATCGTCATAGGGCAGTCATATCGTGTCCGGTCCCTTGACACGCACTCCCACTTGCTAATTTTTTAAATGTCCACTCAAATACAACGGATGATGCGGAACGTTTCGAGAAATGCCCGAATTTATATTATATCCACGTTCGTTTCAGCAGTTACTTGTTTCATTGAGATTTTTCTGTGTGGTCGATTGATGCCTGCAGTATTCTAGCAGAAAACGAGGAGGTTTCAGTAATTGTGCGGGACGATGCTGTACGATCCTGAGGATCCTGGGCAGGAAGAACTTCTAAGATTAAGATGGTAATAAAGAATCACTGCAGTAGTTAGCACTTGACTGGCACAAATACGCGTAGCATAAATGTCTAAGCACTAAACTTAACGTCAATTCGATGAAAAGCCGTTCTTTTCTGTTTCGCAAAAATTCTTCAATGGCATGAGCGCACAGTTTCGCTTGCCGTTCCATGCGTTATACCCCTTTCCGCGTGAAAATTAGGTGTAAACAGCTCTATTTGTTATAAGTAAAGTCGATCCAAATGACGCCACAGTTTCGACTTTCCGAGAGCTGCAATGCGAGACATCGGTGATCGATTGCGATCGTATAAACTGAGTGGGATTTAAACATATTTTTTCCTGACCACAGTTGCTTTTTTAGAATCCCTTGCCACCGATTCATTCAGGAACTGCCTAGTTGTTCTGCTTAATGGTCGATGTGAATATGAATAGGTCACCTTCACTGCTATCCTCTTGCCCACTATTTGATGCAGTTATCGTGCCATCATTTCTATCCTCATCCGTCTTTTCAGTACTCGTATGCGTCACCGTATCACTGGAACCTAAAACGACTCAATAATATCGGCAACTATCCAATCGTTTAGTTATAGAGATAGGAAACGTTGTTGTTCATAAAGGGAACGTTGTTCTTTGCCTGGTTGGATTTTTCTACTCGCAGTCTTTTTTTGTTGACGTGCCGTGAAACATACCTTATTTCTGTGTTCCCACCGGAAGCAGGATGATCCTACATTGGGAACGGACAAGTAGGCACCCTTTCATAGTACAGGACAGTACGGTCGACAACAGCGAAAACGATGTCATCAATTTCAGACGGACACCGGTGGTTAGCAATGCGTGTTTCCCGGCAACTTTCCCGCCTCACATGAAAGAAACACCTACAATAATTGCTTGTTCTAACTTCCAATGTTACATGCGACCATTCATCAGAAGAAACCAACGGTGTGCATTGATTTCTGCATAGGATACTGCTGGTGTTTAAAGAGAGTCGTAAATTACCGATGATGCCCCAAGGGAGTGTTGACTGCAAGAAAAGTGAAGAGAAATGTAAAATGCGAAGTATCGCGAAGACTTCATTTCTAGATGCATGATCGTCCTGTAACCTGATAGGGATCCGGAATCAACTACTTCAACGTTTCTCAAATTCAGAACAACTATCGCAAACTAAGATAAAAATGGAATAATGTGCAAATGAGTTTAAGAATAAATAACTGGTGAAATTACGATAGCACCATCATAATCGGTCTAAAAATGAAGTAGTATGTATGGGAATCTGAGATCCACTGCACTGATATCCATAACAGAAATGTTGTTATAGGCAATATAAGCAGTTAAGATTCTTGTAATTATAGGAATCACCGTTGCCATCTTAGCAAAACAGTCAGATCAGGAAATGTGCAAAGAACTACTGGAAGGCTGGAAGTCGAAGCAAAAAATGTTTGCTAAGCTCCCGTTCGCCCACTATGCTACTGTTTCACGCTTCGATCTCCTCACTTAAATGTTTCATATCAAGCAGCATGACACTGCAATCTTTTTTGTGCAGTGAACGCAGAGTACCTAGCTAACATCGTAAGCTTACCATGTTTCATCCTCACTTCTGAAATTATTCATAGGGATTTCGTTAAGGCACTTTTATTACTTTCAGCGAGTGCTATCCTCATGACTACCTGTTTTTGAACCATCACCATCCATTTGTTCGAGTACTTTTGTGCAATAGTGTTGCACAACTCCTGCTGCATACGCATCTCCGATAACGTTCACAGATGTGCGCACACGATCACTAAAAACTCTTCATACGCTATAACTTGAAAATTCATCATCTTTTGTGTTATTCATTGCTCATCTTTTCACAGCAACCATGTTGTATTAATTTCGGTCGTATTTTCTCTTCACTTTTTTGTTTTCACTTATGAAGTTTTGTTACTTTCCCAGTAAATGCGCTGGCGATTTCTATGCGACTTCCCCTATTACGTGTGTGCTTAATGCATATGTAACTGACTGACCTGCACTTTCGAGGCAACCATAAGTGATGTTATTGTTAGAGTTCGACACATATTACGAACGATTCATGACTTTTTGGATGAGTTGCAGAGCATAGAAAATGTTAAGATCGGAAAGGTAGATCGAAGGAATAATTACAGAAGTCGCAATATACGCTCATACGATACAGGAGGCCGTAAACTAAAGTTACCTTAAAAAAGCTGAGAATGTGAACTTCAGAATGAAAAACTACCAAAATTGAAAAAAAAGCAGGCGCGGTATTCCAGTCCGTCAACAGATCTGTTCTTATGAGCAAACCGCTTCACCATCACCACCACCATGTAAACAGTACGCGTCAAAAGCACCTGCCTGGTTGCCTGTTAAGCTGGGACGTTTCTGCGTTGCAAAGCATTCCTCATTTGGCTTTGAGGCATTCGTTACGCAATTTTGAGCATGATTGCGAAAAACGCATGCCATGCCAAACCCAAGGAAAGCACTGCAACCCGTTTTTTGAATACAAGTCATAATAACGGTCTCTATGCGGTGCCGGTGGTATTAGTTCGGAAGGCGGGTTAATACAGCAATGATAGAATGTTTGACTCCTACAGGATGTACAGATGAGGGCTCTGAAGACATTTCGTTAAAACTATGCAACGTGGGGCTTGAGATATGTGTGCTAGACTTTTTGCAGGAGATACAATATGTTGAGAGGTATCTACTTTCTACTGCCGTGATATCATAAGCTGGCACTCAGTCTTACTCGTCACAACACGTTCGTTCTCTCAAAGAGCTCCCTGCGCTTTTGATAGTGTCCACCATTTTATGCCTTTTAAAAGTAGCCAAGTCTTACGCATCTTCTCCACCTCACCCTCCACCATCCAGTCCATTGAGAACACCAACATTAACACCTCGAACATGTTCACAAAGTGCAATTGGACAAAAGGAATTTTCGAAGAGGCAAAGTCAGACTAATTTAACGAAGAGTACAGCAGGCCAGCAAAACACCCCACCGCTGTCCGTTATTCGACTAAAATGTTCGAGGTATAGTGTCGCAGAACAATTAGCTCGTGGTCCATTGATGTAACTAGTGTGAGAAGCTGAAGTGATAAGCGAACGACTAATTCAATTTCTTTGCGAAGAAGCGCTCCTAAGTTTCGGTTATAACTGTCTTTTGGTAACCGATACATAAAAACGACCGCATTGTTGCACTACTCGCCAACACATAACAGTTGAAGCTAGCTCACATAAACCAATCAACTGCGATGAACATAGCCATGTGCTGCGTGCCAAGACCGAGAGCGTTCAGGACGATAACGAGAGTGACCACACCTGCCGACGGCACAGCTGCCGCACCGATTGAACCAAAAGTGGCCGTTAGGCTGAAATGTAAGCATAGCATATCGAGTTATAAACTGGAAGAATCAGATGTTAAGTGGTGTGTGAATTTAGTAAGACTGAATCGCCAAAGTAAGACTGAATTGTCAGCCTCTCAGTTAGTCGGTAAACTTGGGAATCCATCCGAAATAGGACTCACCACTCTGAATGCTGATTACTTGACGGCCCCAGGTTCAGGTTTCCTTCACTGATTTTAGCTCGTAAAAAACTTGTAAAGATACTTTTCAACGTACCGTCCAAGACCACTTATTGAATGTTTAATATTTGGAAATTTAAGAATTGGCGGAACAAACTGACCAAACGAATTGATGAAATGAAAATCTGGGAATTGATGAAACGAACGGGCAAACTCGGAAATTTGATAAACAGAGAACGACGGACCCAAAGGTGAGCACAAGAAAAAATGCATGCAGCTTGCCTTACTCTGCAAAATGGAAAAAGCACTAAAATTTCATGAAGAGACGAGTACACGAATACCACGTTACCCAACAACGAGGAGTCTGGCTGCATTGAGCTCCCATCCAACAAGCTGAGCAACGAAAATTGCTGAAACAGCTTCGTAGAGCGCTGCTCCGTTCTGTAAGAAAGAAAGCGTAAAATTAAAAAATCGTAAAAAAATGAGTAGTTTCCATCAACCAGTTTAGGTGACTAAAGAGAACGATTCAAATCATGTATTTACATTTATCAGATGTAATTGAAAATCTTTGCAGCTTACCAATTTCGAAGCAATTTGTGTGCGTTAGGTCGAATCATACCTTTAAATTGAGGAATGTTCACATCAAATTTTCAGCATCACTTCTTTCGAGTTAGCACTTTTTCCAGCTAAATTTTCCAGGTGAACAAGTATAAACAGTTGATACATCCAGTAATACACGCTTTTAACCATTCGTAGTTGCCAATGGCAACAAAATTTCGATTGCTTAGAAGACTTTTGCTGAAGGTTTTTCAAACTTTTTAATCCTTTCTGCGGCTCCCTGACCTGTCGGCTGCTAATCATTTCTTAAAAGTCGGGAAAATAACTAATGAAGTGTCATCTCTGGGTAAAAAATGGTGGGTGAATACCAAAGCGTAATTTGGATCTGTACGAATGTTCCATCACTTTTCCACTTTTTTACTCCTTTCTTATACAAAATCATCACAGCAATCGACCATATTGACAGTAGCTCCAACTGGAAGAACAAAGCGACTAATTCGTTTGTCGATGTTGAGATTCTGTTCACAACACTGAATCGTAACTGGTAATGTTGCGGCACTGAAATGAGCCTATCTTCACTCTAGACTTCGACGTTTGAACAACGACAGGCGACTTTCGAATCGGGCCATCAAAGAAATTAGTTTGCATATTCACTCACAGATGCGAGAAACTGAAGGTTAACGTGAAAGAACAACGCCAAAGTTGTGCAGGTCACTAACACGCGTAATCGGTCTTTTGGCTGCTCCAATAAGTTCTTGGCCCAACTTGATAACAGTGGGAAACATGAAAGGTTCGCTAGGATAAAACGGTGGACGCATTGTCGGTGGCTGATTCTGTTCACTTTCAAAGTGCTTAAAATTGCCTTCAGAAGCAGTCAGTCAACTCCCTACTCACTATATACCACCATATCAGCTTAATGATGAGCTGTATGGAAATCATAACAACGTAAAAAGGCATGTCGAAGGCTAGCTGAACAGCCATCAACTCGCAATTAACGAAATATCTACCTAGATGAGGTAACAAGTGCTGTTAGCCACACTTGGATGAGACCTTTCATGAAAATAAACGGATTCTTTCGTGTCAGCATGGTATACAAGAGCGGCTGAATGATGAACATTTGAATGATAAGGCCGATGATGACCGTCATCATATAGTAACCAAGTGCTGAGAGCGTCTTCCTCACATCATCCAACTCAAGCACTTTTCCAATGATTAAACTCGTTATGCCGATCGGAGAGTACCTTAAGTGAGTTTTGAAAGATGCATGGCAGTCATTGCTTGATTAGTGATTTTAGAAGCAATGAGATGGCTTCTCCGCAACCGAAATACGAGAGAAATACGGTTTAGAAAACGTGAAGAACAAGGAGGGTCTAAAATTGGTAGAGGTAAGAAGAGATAAGGTGGTGAAATCTCTCTAGAAACCGAATACAGCACTGTCAAAAGCCTAAGTCTGTTCCCCTAACCCGAGCTCAATATACGCGATCTCCTCGACAACAAATTTACGACTAAATTATTATCCGGTTTTGTGTGGATCATCTCACATCTTTTATGATCTGTAATCACCATACAGTCAAATCGGAAACAGTCGATTTCAACTTCATTACGTCGTGGTCGATTCGTCCTACTCATGGATAGATCGCAGAGTTGTGACGTCGTCTTCCGGGAACATATTTTGTCTAACGAATTGAACAGTTTTATAAGCTAGTTTAGCTTTACAGAGCCTCTCGCTACTTTGAACACCTAACGACATGTCGATTATCAATGCTTTCCGGTTTCTCCTACCGATAAAGTGCCTCATACAAAACTTCGTAGAATTGGAGACAGAGGGAGGAAAACATGGGTTCGACAGGACGAAGGAAGGTTTCACTATCATTGCCTTTGATTTAATAGTCAGCGAACCAAGCAGGCTTTACGGTCAAGAGATCGATCTCGTCTGGTACAGTAACAATGGAATGAAGCTGGTTAACCTTTCTGCCGGCGAAAAAAAAATAAAGAAGATGGGTTAACAATTTGATCCTAAGAAGTAATGTTGAAAAAAAAGCGGAAAACTGTGAAGAATGGGAATCATAGGACATTAGTCATCCGCTAACACGTGTGGCATTTCTTTAAAAAAATGCTTATCCAATAGTTACGATGAAAAAAAAACGAAACTGTGGAAAATGTGAATACAAAAAAATTCATGCATCGATTAGTTACGGTGAAATAACTTAGGCACTGATACTTCTTAAAGGAGTTCGCGCGAATGTTTGAAACTTTTGTGCCATTCGAATGGAATCCCATTATTCTATCACTGAATTGTCCCATACACTCATTTGAGGTATCCTTAAACTTTTATGACGAGCTGTGAACAACGAAATTTTCAATTCGTTGACGATGTTTTCCGCAAAACAACATCAGTATCTCGGAAGAAAACTTATTCAGAATACGAATGATTTATACAGATATGGTGCCATAGGTGAAGCAAATTCAACTAGTGTTTAGTGAGGAAGGAGCAAAAATGAAGTGAAAAATTGCGCGCAAAATAGTGAATCCCATAAACTTGGCTAATTCATCACATTAAAAACGTATTCATTAGGAACGCTTCCGAATCACAATTTCTAAGATCGAATGCATATATGCTGAAAGTACAATATGAGCTGATCATAAATGTGATCAAAACAAATTACTCGCTGATCGAAATTACGACCCATGAAACTTATTGGCTAACCACAATTTTAACCGATGCACATTATCGGCACAGCAAGGTTGTGACTTGTGAAAAATAATAGCTAAGCAAAACTATGACCCATACAAGTTTCTCGCTGATCGCAACTGGTCATAGTTTAGACGCATTCAGTTTAGCTGACCAAACAAAGAATTATGCGAATAAGTATAAAGTCAAATTTGGGATCAACACAAATTACCAGCTGACCAAAATTGTGATTTGAGCAAGCTTATCAAAGCTGCGACCAATGCATGCTAATGCATGCTCGAAATTGTGATCTTGGCAGACCATTAGCTAACGAAACCTATAAGCTATAAAAATTAGCTGACATGATGAGTGCGTGACATACGTATGGTGAGAACTATTCGGAAACTCGCCTATTGCTAGAAACTTACCACATAGTCATCATGATCATTTTCATCGTAATGTGATCAATAGCGCTGAGACATTCCATGAGGGGTTCAGAAATTCCCTTCATTTGACCCAAAAAAGTTCCTGCCAAGATCGATATTGTTATTATTCCTTAAAGAGATCTTGTCACAAGAAGAAACAAACAATATCGAAGCTATACGGCCATAATTCCTATGAAGACCTCTAATGTTTGGGATGCAATAATGCATAGTCGAAGAACTGGTCATGTGAATTGAACTGAATTTTAATTTCAAGATGGGCACGCAATCAACTTTTTATATTCTTTCAAAAGATTAGTCAGCGCAGACCAGTCAGCCAGGCTTCTTGACGACAATCAGACAACTCCATTCTATCGCGTAAATATTCGCGTTCATTTTTTTCCCTACGTATGCTAAAACTAAACTCGAAGCATTAGAAATTACTCGGCTTTTAAATCGACACCCTAATGCATTTGTTGCCATGGCCATGAGGACCGCGTTGTGTATCGTGAAATAAGTAGAACTGATATATGCGACTGAGGCGCTATAACAAGTAAATCTCTATATACGTATATATGCATGTGAAGACATTATATACAAATAAACACATTGCGGCACTATAGACGTCTATTGAAAAGTAAATAAAAGAGATTACAAAACCAAAAATAAATGAATAAATGAATTAGTGGAAGAGTATGAAGCAAGAAATACAGCCGAATCCGCGATGGGCACAAATCTAAATAACTAAGCAACTGAAGCGGATTAAATTTCTCAAGTGAAAAATGAAAAAGGCCAGAAAGAAGTAAGCTGGTTAAGCTTACGCCAAAATGTGCCAAGAACAGCCAAGAAATTCACTTGATGACGCCTCTTTTTGTGGACGAATACTCTGCTGTTCAATGTGTTATGGACAAAGATCTGGTTGGCAGGATTGAGGTGAGAAAAGCGGAATTGAACTTTACACGCTATGAAGAGATCAAACTGTGTCCCCCTTCTTTGAAAGCATCAAGATATACTTTCTAGCACCTCCTTCTCACGCTTTTTTTTCCCCCCCCCCTTCCCATATTTCACAAATTATTCTGCGAAAGGAATTCATAAAGTCTCTGGACATATCCTAATCTTCCGCGATAGCGTGTCAATTTGGGACGATGTACTTCTATGGGTTGACAGTCCTGTTTGCGAATGAGTTCTCTGTAGTGGTGCTATTAAAAACATATAAGGAATTTCCCACTGGGCGAAAAATCTCGCGATACACTGCAAGCATCATGCCTCTGGTCAACCACCGCAAAGTAAGACAAATTAGTTGAGGAGGGGTTCAGTGCAAAAATCGAAGCGATGACTCATCAGCGGAGTTGCCTTAGGCTGAAAGAGCAGTGCGAAGTTTCTATGCACAAGGAATATGTTACGGCAGAGTTTGCAAGCTTCAGCAAGTGGGAACCCCAGCCATAAGGCGGACACAATATGCGTTTTGACGAGCAAACGGTTCCATGATCTCCTAACAGGTTACACACGCTCATGTTACGTTTTGATCGACCCAGTCGCTCGCACAAGTCCTCTAAAGATCTTTTTTTCAGCGATATAAGTGATTGCGAGCTGACCTTTGTTTACGTGGCATCAGTGAATACCTGTCTCCCTATAAGACTGATGGACAATTTTGCGAACTGCTACTGAAGGCAGAAATTTTCATCTGCTAAATTCAATAACTCCAGCTTCAGTCGTTCGTAGGCTGGAACTACTGCACCGATAAATAAACATGCATGCAAATGCGCATGCAAAAACAGATGTAAGGTGAACGCAATGCGCTTTGCCAACGCAGAATTTTTCAACAAGCATAAATAAAAGGTATCGCAGACTGCAATCTAAGCAGTTAAAATTCTCAATCCAGAAGTCACAATGTGAATGTTTGTTTCGGAGGTCACAACAACCGGTGAGCAAACAACCAACCCAAAATGTTTATGTTGTTTGCATACACACCACTCGTTTTCATATTTCACCGTTGTTTCGTTGTGCTCGTTTAATTGTTTCTTTGCTTTGTAAACAGTGCGATACTGCTTTATGCACGCTTCTGCCACATTTTCCGGGAAAAGGTTCCTGCAAAAGAAAAAATACTAGATGCATGCGATTCTTTACTTCAGGCTCGCAGACGTGGAAAATTTTCTAAATCGAGGAAAGTACAATGTGGTTTGTAAGTCCAAGAATACACTGTGGACTGAAAACTTGAATGAACCGCGTCCCGAGCAACGCCGTACTATTTGCTGTATTTCCCGCGGTTTCGCATGAAGGCAAAAGATTACCCTGCCCTTAGCAAATATTCGGCACTTCTAATATCCTCGTCGGAAAACAAGAAAATAAATATGCACTAGAGATGAAAATAAATGAGTCAAAAACAGCTATCACCAGATTCGGAGTTCAGTGCAAAAATCGAAGCGATGACTCATCAGCGGAGTTGCCTTAGGCTGAAAGAGCAGTGCGAAGTTTCTATGCACAAGGAATATGTTACGGCAGAGTTTGCAAGCTTCAGCAAGTGGGAACCCCAGCCATAAGGCGGACACAATATGCGTTTTGACGAGCAAACGGTTCCATGATCTCCTAACAGGTTACACACGCTCATGTTACGTTTTGATCGACCCAGTCGCTCGCACAAGTCCTCTAAAGATCTTTTTTTCAGCGATATAAGTGATTGCGAGCTGACCTTTGTTTACGTGGCATCAGTGAATACCTGTCTCCCTATAAGACTGATGGACAATTTTGCGAACTGCTACTGAAGGCAGAAATTTTCATCTGCTAAATTCAATAACTCCAGCTTCAGTCGTTCGTAGGCTGGAACTACTGCACCGATAAATAAACATGCATGCAAATGCGCATGCAAAAACAGATGTAAGGTGAACGCAATGCGCTTTGCCAACGCAGAATTTTTCAACAAGCATAAATAAAAGGTATCGCAGACTGCAATCTAAGCAGTTAAAATTCTCAATCCAGAAGTCACAATGTGAATGTTTGTTTCGGAGGTCACAACAACCGGTGAGCAAACAACCAACCCAAAATGTTTATGTTGTTTGCATACACACCACTCGTTTTCATATTTCACCGTTGTTTCGTTGTGCTCGTTTAATTGTTTCTTTGCTTTGTAAACAGTGCGATACTGCTTTATGCACGCTTCTGCCACATTTTCCGGGAAAAGGTTCCTGCAAAAGAAAAAACACTAGATGCATGCGATTCTTTACTTCAGGCTCGCAGACGTAGAAAATTTTCTAAATCGAGGAAAGTACAATGTGGTTTGTAAGTCCAAGAATACACTGTGGACTGAAAACTTGAATGAACCGCGTCCCGAGCAACGCCGTACTATTTGCTGTATTTCCCGCGGTTTCGCATGAAGGCAAAAGATTACCCTGCCCTTAGCAAATATTCGGCACTTCTAATATCCTCGTCGGAAAACAAGAAAATAAATATGCACTAGAGATGAAAATAAATGAGTCAAAAACAGCTATCACCAGATTCGGAAGACCGCGAACTAAAAAGCGCTTAGCTAGCGAGACCGTCCTGAAGATTTGCGGAGAAAAAATAACTGTTAAAAACGACACCCGTAACCAAGGCCTACATTTAGACGGTGGCCTAACCTTCTGAGCCCACTTTGACAACATATCCCGTTCGTGTTCAAAACTTCTAAACCATATGAAAGCAATAAGGTGACATGTGAATACGATATGCATAACCATGCTGAGAAACGCCAATTTAATCCCCAAAATTACATTATTCATGCCCATCGCCATGACAGCAACCAGAAAAGATCTTAATACTGCAAAGGCGCAAACCACTTGATCAGAGTAATTCACAACCTTAAAAAATTCGAACTAATTGATGAACACAAAGCCCAGTACAGCTGGAGAGATATCACAACGCTGAGCAGCATGGAATCTAAAGTAATGGTCAAGAAGATGCAAAATGGACAACTCAGTGAAAATTTAAATAACCTGCTGACAAAAATGTATCTCATTATATCCTTCTATATTATCTTTGTATTGTCGTAAAGGTAGTTATTGCCTATCGACTAAATAAAAGATTCGATTCGATTCGATAATGAAGGAATTGCTAAATATTCAGTGAAGTTTTTGAACACACTTACTAATTATTCAGTGGACGCTACTGTTACACAGTTTGTGGGTGTAACGACACATTAAATGTGTACTTCCGCATTTTCTAAGGTATTCCAGCCATGTTAAGCATTCGTGTGTACTGAAGTCTGCGATTTCGAGTTCTACAGTTTTTGATACGAGGCTTGAGAAAAGGCGAGATTGGAACACCGTAAGAGGGCGAAATGCATACTGTCGGAGTTGAACATGAACGGTAATGGCACAACATATTATGATCAAACTGTCTCGGTGAATATCATATCCAAGCATCTGTGGCTAAAAGATGATCGATTCTGGAGCGGTCCTTTAATATGCTAGTAATGATCATTCATGAGGATTTTTTGAGACAGTCTCCCTGTGTGCTTATAGACGGTCGTGATTTTCGCGAGAACTAGATGCAGTAGCCATGTTTTCACTGGCCAGATTATTGTACGGATAGTTCTTTTCGTTTTCTTTTTCTGCATGGAATAGGACTTTATCAAAATCCAAATCCACGTTGGCTTCTCATTGCTGTACGAGATAGGAGCGAAAGTACTATGAGCAAATAAAAGATGTCCAGGGGAGTTTACAACATGTCGAAGAAGCACAACTTGGGGTAAGACAATGCAAGAAGTGCGGACCTCGACAGCCTCACAATGCGCCCAATGTTCAGATGATATTTGGGCACTATGGATTAAAAACATTAGCTCTGCACCGTAAAAACGGATTGGGCTCTAAGATTTGCTACATCAAACTTGTTGAGTATTCACAGCCATTACGGATGGGGAGACCAGACGATCGATTCTGGAGCGGCCCTTTAATATGCTAGTAAGGATCATTCATGAGGATTTTTTGAGACAGTCTCCCTGTGTGCTTGTAGATGGTCGTGATTTTCGCGAGAACTAGATGCAGTAGCTATGTTTTCACTGGCCAAATTATTGTACGGATAGTTCTTTTCGTTTTTTTTTCTGCATGGAATAGGACTTTATCAAAATCCAAATCCACGTTGGCTTCTCATTGCTGTACGAGATAGGAGCGAAAGTACTATGAGCAAATAAAAGATGTCCAGGGGAGTTTACAACATGTCGAAGAAGCACAACTTGGGGTAAGACAATGCAAGAAGTGCGGACCTCGACAGCCTCACAATGCGCCCAATGTTCAGATGATATTTGGGCACTATGGATTAAAAACATTAGCTCTGCACCGTAAAAACGGATTGGGCTCTAAGATTTGCTACATCAAACTTGTTGAGTATTCACAGCCATTACGGATGGGGAGACATGTTTGCTCATGCTCGTCCTCTCCGACGATGGCAAATTGAATTGATGCATGCAAAATCTTTTCATGCTCTATCCCCTCAATCAGAGCGGTCCAAGAGCGTCTGGTACAATTTTTAATGTGCAATTCATCGGAAACCGTGCAAGAGAGGGAACTGCAAGCAGCATACGCCAGCCCTATCTCTGGCAGTGGTCTCGTACGTTTTGTAGTATTTGCTAATTGCGACCGTGCTATAAGCCGGCTAACCATTCACAATTTGAAGAAACACTTAACGCATTCGCCTTTCAGCAGCAAAAAAAGAAGCGAGTCATTACCCTGCCAACGAAAACAGTAAATCGAATGGTTCATCGCAAACAGCTGAGGCCAAATTAAGTAGTTCTCTGAAAAGCAGAAGGCAAGCCCTTAGCAGACTATTGTCCTTTACCTCTAAAAAACTTAAAAAGGTTTCAAGCGGCCATATACAAGTTCATTGTAATAACCACACTGCAATTTCAGAAGAAAAAAACGCAATAAAACCACATCTATTACACCGGACGAACTAAGGGGGTTTTTAAAAATCCCCTTAGTTTTGGCGACTCGTTCCGACTGAATCCTTATGGACATTCTTTCAGGCACTCCAATTCGGCTCGAACAGCCATTAAGAGGTATGAATAAGCGCAACAAAAATATTACCAGAAAAACGCAGCAAAATCAAATGTAATAGATATGATTTCAGCCCATTGAATTGCCAAATGTAATTTGAGGATAAACAGCTGCCAACCTAATCATGTCGAAAACGGTATCTCGAGTCGTCACTTTTATATCTGCGGCCGTATTCATAAAATCATTGCTTCCACTGCCTTGTTCAAGTTTTGTGCGATATCCAGGACCGATCGCAACAACCAATACTATACCCAGCTGAAAACATTCATGAACGTTTCCTTGGCAAAGCTTGTAACACGAAGATATTTTACTAAGTCTAATAATCCATGTAGACTCTAAGATTTCTTCTTGAAATGTGAAAAACAACAAAACGTTGCTGCTGCTTTTGAAGTTGCTGCGAACGCGAACGGTCTTAAAAACTTTCCAAAACTGGGTTAATTTTGCCCTGAAAAATTCTGAATTGTTGCAGTGTTTTCAAAAAATTTAGCAACTTCCTGCCATATTTGACTGAGACCGCATCCAACTTCCTAGTTAACATCCGCACCTCCTTTCCGCATTTATGAAAAAATGATGGATGCCAAGAAAGGTGGCACTTTGAACGCAACACAAGTGGCAAAATGCCTAAAATGCCTAGGCTTTTCCGTTTGGAAGGCGATCACTTTTTTTTGAAAGTTTATCTATGGAGAAGTATACAGGAAGAGAGAAGTTGAAATAAAAAATCCTCTCTCTCGCTCGTTCAGCACGGCAATGTTGGATAGAACGACGAAAAAGAACATTCCAAAGCAAATGTTTACTTAAACTGCTTGAATTTCGGAAATGAAAGCAGTACGACACCAACACTGAAAATCATTATCGACTTCGACTTGGCTGTTCCGACCTTGAATGTGTTTTCTGAGAAGTAGCAGTCTTTAACCACTACGCTTGGGTAAACCTTTGAACGCACTGTCCTTGAGCACGAGCTGCGCTTATAAAACGCACTAGAGCGAGCGCCTTTTACCCGCCCGCAAAAGACATTTTAGCCAATCCAGTAGTCCCTTCAAGGCTCGCCGCTCTGGTCTTCTCACCTCAGTACTCTATTACTTTGAGATTTCTTGAGGAAGTGTTCTGTTAGCGAGGCGCACTAATATTTGAAACGGTTTCTCAGAATTAAGATATATATAAACGTACGGCAATGGCGACGGCTGTAGTGAAAAAATAATAGGCAAACGATAGAACGAAAACTCGCTTCGAAGTTTTCGGATCCAGTGACGCCAACCCTCAAACTCTATTCTAATAAAATTGTTTAATTTTAGGGATTACGCAAATTCTGTCAAACATTTCGATTTCAAATAAACCACTACCCTCAGCAGATGCTCGATACTTGTGGCACATATCATTCTGGCCAATTATCATAACTGCATCCCTCAATGGCATATAAAATATAAAGTCCCAAATCATCTAGTTAGTCACGCTTACTCACCGAATATAATAAAATCGGAATGTTAGCACTTGTAACAGTTCCCACGACTACACTTTGTGAGCGGAAGAAATTTGGAATATATTCCCTTTACACCCTCCCGGTAATGAAAGAGTCTATCACCGATCAGTGTTCCTGGACTTGCTTCTCATTTGAGTTTTCAGTTTTATCGTCTCTGGACTCATTTTTCGACTTTCCCTTCTCCTTTTCCTTCTCCCTTCTCATTCCATCTTTTCGTTCCGTTTTCTTTGTGGAAACGACGATCTCTTCTTTAAGTCGAAATGACAAATGCGAGTAATATCCCGAACTGAGTGATAAGTGGCGTGTTCGCGGATGGTGTCGCACCCGTAGAAATACTATAGCCATGGCTATGCATATCTCAAAATCCGTATAGGACTCCATGTTGCACAGAAGCAATGGTAAAAATAAGTCAGTTTTTTCGGAAACTCGAAATAGTAATCTTTTCCAAAAAGTTAGAAACGGTTTTCCTCAACGTTGCCAGAAGTTGAATTACAAGTTATCACTGCCGAAAGTTATCAACAAATTACCATTATCAGCGAACAACGTTACAGATTTTGGTAAGTGAAGCACCAACATTACAGTGATTTGTCGCCACTTAATAAATAGACTTTAGGACCGAAATTCGATGAAAAAAGTCAACTAGCGTTGCTTGTTGTTCTACTCGGCTCGAGGACAGACTGGAACAACTTGCAGCGTTTCATAAACACATCGCTATCCGCTCCTCCAGAACTATTAAGGGTGAGCTCCGTCTCTCAAAGGAAATGAGAATTTACAATGGGTTGCGAAAAAAAATTCATGCGGTATTAACGAAAGATTGTTGAGGCAGACGTTAATTTTTGGTAAGTGAAGCACCAACATTACAGTGATTTGTCGCCACTTAATAAATAGACTTTAGGACCGAAATTCGATGAAAAAAGTCAACTAGCGTTGCTTGTTGTTCTACTCGGCTCGAGGACAGACTGGAACAACTTGCAGCGTTTCATAAACACATCGCTATCCGCTCCTCCAGAACTATTAAGGAAATGAGAATTTACAATGCGGTATTAATGAGAATTTACAATGCGGTATATCTTTCAAAGGAAATGAGAATTTACAATGGGTTGCGAAAAAAATTCATGCGGTATTAATGAAAGATTGTTGAGGCAGACGTTAATTATAGTTGTCCTAGTAAGCCTCCTCTCAAGCCGCAAGAACTTCCTCCTCATACCAGAAACGTAATCGATCAGTGATCTGTAAATTGTAAATCGAAACCCCTACGACGAAATGTCCTCATTCCACTAAGCATAAAAGTAACCTGACATAATGGAACTGGTAATCAGTGGTAGTACAGCCATTTGCAACATTCGCATGAATAGCTCGCCGGGAAATGCGACTATTTCAATGACTGATTGACTCGGTTTCGCTTCCCTAGCGGCAAAACCCACACCAACTCCGACGATCACTGCGGCTACCGTTAGCAGAAGTAGCAAATTTTTTCGTAGCCATTGCTTACATGTGCCCATACTGCAAATGGATTTTTGCTAACCTTAATAGGGTTTGATTATAAGCAAGCAATTGTGTATTTGAGCGCTAGATGGTGTCGGTGGAGTGAGGGATAACAAAGCGAAACTGAATTAGCTTTGTGACTCGAGGACTTTTACTGCGTGACACTAAAAAGTTCTGCTACTTCATCAAAATTATTTCTACTGCGCTCCCTTAATCGCGGGAAACATTATCTAGTGATTAAAAGGTGTTTAAGACAACGACGATGACGGAATTTCGTTGACAAGCTTTATATCTAGTCGGATCTTCCAGTTCCATCTCCCCAGAATCAATCCTCAGTCAGTTTGTTGATCTCACTGCATATGATAGAGGTATCACCACGTGATTAAGCTGGCATAACGTCACTGCGATAGCTGCTTGCGAATTCTGCATTCAGCAACAAACTTTGAGCGATAAATTTTCTGTCGCATCTTCACAATCACTTCAACGGGAGGAGAACAGGCGTGAATACTGGGAAAATACTTGTTCTCCGAAATTTCTGCAATTACTCCGGAAAGATGGCACAAACCTATCTTGCGATATTCCGAAAAATCTTACCTTCTAAAACACGTTTCACATAGATTTACGCAATGTTCATTACTTGTCACGTCAATTCAACTGTTTCTTGCAGTACTTGTGCATATTCCATTCCCCAAAGGTACATTTTGGTGGGTTGATGGGTCCACAGTACATTCTATTGATGGGTCTCTACTTACCTACCTAGTCCTTCTTGGTCTGCATCCTCCCAATTTTCAATTATTTTTCGCGAACTAAACGTTTTGGAAACTCTTATACTGTGGTGTCCCATACATAGACTGTATGTAGACCCATCATTAAAAATTAACAGAATCGACACCACTCAGGGAAACAACAGCCTCAAATATCCCTAACATTTAGGCCTCCGTTCTCCCTGTTTAACAAATTTGCAAAGATCCATTTTAGAAAAAATGTTGCTGAATTATCGGAAGGAAGCACGAGCACAAACAGAGCGACATGACCTGTCCGCTAGGATCCACATAAACTTAAACGAACGACTGAAAATGAACCGTTGAATCGATGTGTCAACGAGTGCACAGTTGAAGCAAACAAAGGAGACGACCGCCGCTCAGCAACTGAATGCGACAATGAATCACCTTCACAAACATCTACGTCGAATCCAATTAGCAGCTGTATGGAAATGACTCAAACAGCTATATGCAATCACTTAAATGATACCTTCAAATGTAAAATTTACGCCAATTTTTGACAGAGGGCTGTACAGATGTAATTTTGTACAGTTGAAAACTTGAATATGCAGGCTGCCTGACAGAAAACTCATACATTCTTCATCGAACGTTTAACTCGATTTCTCTTTCTCTCGCTCCCTCTCACAGAAATGTGAACAACTTATGCAAAAGCTTAATATAACAGTCATAATTCGCTATAGCCATCGATTAAAAAATTTCGCAAATAACAGTATGGATAAAAATCTAACGCGCAGAATTAAATGGACAAATGAATATTATAAATAGAAAACGTACTAAAAACACTACGTAATAAGGCCATTATGTTTCTTTTCTTGGGGAAGGGGAGAGGAGGGGAAGGAGAAGGAGAAAGGGAAAGCAGAAGGTGCTTCTTTAGTGGTTTCCAACTTCCAAACATTGCTATTGCTATAAGTAGATTAGCCCGCTGTTTAATATCGACAGCGTCGCAATGTCATCGTTTTGTAGCATTTCGCAATAGGTGTCAGTGTTTTGATGGCACTCGATGAATCAACATGTTTCGAGCATTAGCCATGCAGAAACGATAGAAAGATGGTTTGCAGCTCGTTTTCAGCTTTTCATCTGCAACGAGTATAACAAAAGCAATGTACGGTCCTCCACTTATACGTTCACATCTCGCAGAACAAGAACGATCAAAAACATAGAAGACCCACAAGGGATACAACTGAAACGTTCCAAACGGGACGCATGAACAGTGCACAACGATATGTGGATAATATGAAGTTGAAGGGAAAACTTCTAAACAGACATCTCTAATGAAACGATACCACACATCTATACCTCCACAAAACATGGGTCGATCAGCGATCATCCACCTGACCATTTTTACTCATAAACGTCTTTTACAGCTGTTGCCAACAGACTTCCATGCCAAAAAATTCCTTACATTCTAATGAACCTCCCAATTGATCCGATTTTTCTAAGCTAAGTAAGCAATGATTTGTGGAAAAGCAGAACGGATTTGAGGAATTAAACATTAACCACGGAGGATCCGATAAGTACAAGAATGAAACGTTAACGCTTCTTTGATGATGAAGATCGAATAGTGAGGGGCATTTTGATGCCGAGAATATCCGCCTATGCATCAACGACCTATATTTTGTTCGCCTTCTTTCGCTTGCCCGCTTATCATATGATGTGGATGTTTTCGCTGGTTGTTAATTGAGACAAAACTTTGCCATAAAACAACGATTAATACAACCACTCTATGAAGAAAACAACACTGCCATTATCCCTTGCTAACTACATTGTGAGCAAAACTATATCTTCAAACATCAAAATTATAGTTCCAAAGATCCTCCACGGAGGGGACATTCACACTTGCTCGTCACAAAAAAAAACTGTCACCAAAGCGTTGTTAGGAACGACCAGCTTAAACGTTTGAACAATTTTCACAAATGATAAACAAGTGAAAACGAAACAGTTATCTCAATGCGTAAAAAATGAGAATGAGAACCAATTCAAAGCTATAATCCTTGACCCAAATGATCTAATGATGAGGACTGAAATAGGCAAACTGCTAGAAAAAAAAGGACAAAGCAGGCGAACAGCGCAAAGCAGGAGCAGTTATAACTACTCAAATGCGATGCCAAATTAAACTTTAGCCGAAAAGGATTGTGTCAGTTCTAATCATGCTATCCTAAAGAGATTGTTTCCATTCACAATAAATTCAAATGTCGCTCTTCAAATATAACACTCGGTCGCATTCGCATCAGCAATTCTTTAGCACCAACATTTTAGTTTTCCCATACAGTTGGAACATATTGTCTAACACTGCTTAAAAAGAAGTAAGATATTCTCAGCAAGAAACAAAACAGAACCGAAGAATGCAATATTTGTTTTTTACTCCTCTCGACAACAGCCTAAATCGATTTACTGACCGTCAAAATCGCTGATATCTCCTTCCACAGAGTCCACTAAACTCAAACCTTCATCCTCCTCTTCAACTGAAGACGTCAAACATTTTTCTTCTTTTCCCGTTTTTCCAACCTGTTCCAAAAACACAGCATTACTGCTCAAGTAAAGCCCATTCTTCCCTTCGGCAGTTGCCTTTTCGCCTCGTCTCTTCGATGAAGACCACTTCAACCGTATTTCCGACCCATTTCTTTGCTCCAGATTTCCCATCTCTCCCAGCAACCTGATTCCGCCCTCATGCATGTGTTTACGCTCTTCGCTTTCTAATGCAAAACGGGTTGATGTATCTCGTAACGGTGGCCTCTCATCAAACAGATTGTTTTCCAATTTCAATAAATCTGCATCATCCGAATCACTGCTTGACCCACTAAGCTCCGTTTCGTCCATAGTTTCAATCGTCAACTGGCCTAGCTGCTCTCGGTTCACACTTTCATCCCTCTCGCTTATCACTTCAGCTGATTCTTGGCCAGTCCAGCTAATATGTTCGCACCATTGATGCACCTGATTCTGAAATAATAATAAGCTATTCGCAAAAGCAAAACCTCTAATCATTAAAAACTTTCATACTATGCGAGCGCAAATTTGTACCTGTTTAACAAAAGTCATCACCACCGATTTCTAATTTTTTCTTAATTTCTCTCTCTTCTCACTTCTGTGAGTATTTAAACTTGCTCGTCCATGCCAACCAGTGATGAATAAGTCTGGCAAAACCGGACGACTTCCATTCCACCATGGCAACCTTCAGTTGATTTTTAGAAATTCTGATAGGTGACTGTTTCGCGGCGGTCTTTGCGCCTTAAGGTGGATGACGAGAATGCGCGAGCTCTGCAGCTCAACAAAGTGTTAACCTCTAAAACGAAAGCGCTCGGGACCTTCGAGTTTCGGACGCCCTAGACCCGCATGAGTCTCCAACCTTCCGGGGCTCCGCATGCAAAGGATGAGGCTGCGTGAGTCCGTGTGCTCGACGTTAACGGTCAGAGGACCTCTGCACTTCGGGGCACCATTGATGCACCTGATTCTGAAATAATAATAAGCTATTCGCAAAAGCAAAACCTCTAATCATTAAAAACTTTCATACTATGCGAGCGCAAATTTGTACCTGTTTAACAAAAGTCATCACCACCGATTTCTAATTTTTTCTTAATTTCTCTCTCTTCTCACTTCTGTGAGTATTTAAACTTGCTCGTCCATGCCAACCAGTGATGAATAAGTCTGGCAAAACCGGACGACTTCCATTCCACCATGGCAACCTTCAGTTGATTTTTAGAAATTCTGATAGGTGACTGTTTCGCGGCGGTCTTTGCGCCTTAAGGTGGATGACGAGAATGCGCGAGCTCTCCAGCTCAACAAAGTGTTAACCTCTAAAACGAAAGCGCTCGGGACCTTCGAGTTTCGGACGCCCTAGACCCGCATGAGTCTCCAACCTTCCGGGGCTCCGCATGCAAAGGATGAGGCTGCGTGAGTCCGTGTGCTCGACGTTAACGGTCAGAGGACCTCTGCACTTCGGGAAACTCCGGAGCATAATATTATAAAGCATAGTATCATAAACTAATCGGTTATTGAAGTTTTGTGTATTTGACAGCGAATTAGTGAAATGGAAAATCATGTAGCAAAACGACTCTTAGAGTGGAAGGCTCGGAGACTAGTCAGTTCCAATGAAAATCAAGATGCTACGTGCTTCCTCGATTGGCGCCAACCAATAATACTGATTGGTCAGACTAGCGGGCTGCAAATACATACTTA
>JPKZ01000163.1:43140-58473 GCA_000803305.1 Toxocara canis | reverse complement strand
TCTTTTATGTGTTTCATTATGTGCTGTATTGCTTTAAAATTTGAATTGGTGTTGCGAGTTTCACAGACCATTCCAGGATCTACCGGGAACGATGCCCTAATATCTTAGAAGAACTGCAACGGCACCGAACACTACAAAATTTCCATCTTAGTTTGCTGTTCGTTTGTTTGCGGTAAATCACAAAA
The DNA here is from genome assembly GCA_000803305.1 of Toxocara canis. Lineage (NCBI taxonomy): Eukaryota > Metazoa > Nematoda > Chromadorea > Rhabditida > Toxocaridae > Toxocara > Toxocara canis. Next base: position 58,288 of record JPKZ01000163.1, on the reverse strand, counting down.
CCGGATAAGCGCCAACGGAACAGAGCCAATCCCGTTATCGGAGTACTGCATTTTGGATTTTAACAGTGTAAACAAGGCTGTAAGTGTACCATCGTTCTGCTTAATATCGGGAATTCCGTATTGCTCCATTCATATATATGACAGATCTATTTCGAGGAAGATGATTTGCGATCAAGAATCTCATCGATTAGCGGATAGCTATGGGATACACTTGAGAAGCATCAGTGATTTCCACATTGAAATTGGAAGGATGCAGTTCGGCGTCGTAGACTGCAACTGATACGAGTCGTGCGAATGCAGCAATATGCGCAATTAAACGATTTTGATGCGAACGCCCAGTGGTTTCCAAAGCACATATGCCAGAAGAAAATTGCTGCTAAAAAACAAGTGGAGAGTTCCTTGTGTACTAGTCGCTTCCTTACCGCGGATATTTGTAAATAGCACGCAAACGTATTGGGTCGATCGTATCTTCGATCTTTCCGTCATCTCCATCAGCACTCAAAACTAGGCTTTTGCTATTCGATGGCTGCATCATTTTTCCTCCAAGAGTCCGCAGAGTTCGAAATGTGTAAGTGCGAGCTGCGTGCGGCCACAAATGTATTCCAATTATAGCCCCACACGTCTAAATTTTTTGAAAGTCGCAATTTTTAAACCACAGTAGCGGATCATCCATTCCCGGATTAAGCTTTGCGGGTCCTAGTGTGAGCCAAAATCTTAGCGATCGTGATTGTTAACGGTTGAAAAGTGCACAAAGAAGTTTTTCCACGAAACGGTTACAGTCCGTTGATCAGCTTGGTGGGCGACATTTAGGGTCATATGGATTGTTTCCTCATAAATACGTCACAATCGATTCATGAGTGAATCATTTAGAAGCTTCTGTACCGATCATCCATTATTCGAATGGAGGCATGTTTGCAACCAGACGATCAGTGTATAGAAATAACTGAATGGAAGAACTTAGAAGTTGACTATTGTGTTCAGCTCGCAAGTTTAAAATATCGTAGAGGTTGAAAATGTTGCTAGGCTGAGCAACAGTCCGCTAGATCGTCACACATGCGTTTAAAAATTAAAAGCGAATAATTGCGACTGTTAGTCTGTGCGCCTCTGTATATTTTTTCGTTGTACTTTCAAAAATCCACTCCGAAGAGTTTCTTACATCCGCGGAATATATTGAATATGTAGCATGGCTGCGCCACTCCTTTAAGGTAGGGCGTAACTGATGGTTTTGTTTGTAATGGTGAAACAGATGCTGTAGGTGCATTAGAACTAGCAGTAATAGTAACCATTTGAAGCGATCATGGGGTTTTGCTGCGCCTTATCATATCTCTGCGATCTGTGAGCTCATGAAACTGCTTATAAACACATTTACAAAATGGAAGGCTTAAGCATTTAGAGTAACTTGAGTGCTACTTAATAGTGGTTTTTATAAAACAAAGAGAAATGGCAAGATGAAGTGTAAAGGACGTGCATTAATTGCGATGAATGTCGACAAATTAACGGATATTTTGAAAATACTGCGATAATTCACTACAAAAAACATACGAATTGAAAAACTCAATAGAAACTATGAGTTTTTGTTTTCAAACGCACGGGCGTTTTTTTGATGTATCTGATAGAAAATCGGCAATTTTTCTAATTTAATGCGACACTTTTTCTTTGTTTTTGAGAAAGGAAAAGTCAGCAATAAAAGCAGTGCTTTTAATTGGACGCCAAAAGGAAAACGCTTAAGTGTTTCTTCATTTTGAATTCTTAACGATGAATTTCGCTGATAGTTTTGACGATGGTAGCACGAGCACAACGACACTGTCACATGAATTAGGAAAATGCAGCTACGATTACGCGTATTGTGCTATTTTGTCAAATACGAAATTAAGGTTGGTCAGTTGCGGTTGAAGTTGGTCGGTGCGGACCAATGCCGGTACGCGCTTCTGCGCCGTTGTACGCTAGCGTTGCGCAAGATCGATCAATGCCTCAAGTAGGTCCACTCATTTTGTTATCCGTAGCAAATCGAGAAAGTACAACGCGTGTCCTATGCATAAGACGCTGGAGGAGCAAAGCATAATGTGTACTAAACACCGTGACAAGGAAGTCCCACATTTCTTATGTAGTATGTCCGTGCATCTCACGTTCTTGATTTGCTGCGGCTCCTGATTATAGCGCTAGTCACCGAAATATTTTCATAATGAAGTGGTCTCGCAACGGGTCTACCATGTCGCGACCACAAAATTTCACAATCACCAGTTTTGTACTCTGAAGTGTACGCTCGTCATGCAGTTCTGTGATCCTTCACCAGTCTGTAATATCTGCAAATAGTTATAATTAACGTGCTACTGAACTCCTTGACGCAAATTTGCCTTCAGATTTCTAAAAAACTATATAAACCCGCTCAGCATTATAAGTGATACTGAGGCTGCCGCGTGAACTCAACAAAAGTCGTAAAATAAGGACATCATTGTACACGTCATTGTCGAAGAGACTGAGAAAGACCAAGAAAGGCCACAAGCGCTCAAAGCAATTGATAGTTGGTCATGGTCTTTGCACGAAAGTCTTCCTGTGCTTCAGCTGATCCATTTTGACGACTTCGCGTTGCTGCAATTATTTGATAAAAACTGTTCCAATGAAACACTTCCATGGACTTCCCGCTCCACCGAATCCAAGAGTAAGGATTTTTTAAAATCCCGTTGTACTTGAGGGGTAAAACCTAGCTATGTAGTGGAAGGCTTTGGCCACATCAGTGGCTCAATCCTTCCAGTCCGTTCACCGAATAGGTAACCGCCTCCACCATTTCTCGACTGCCAGAGAATATGGAGTAACAGAACGACATAAAAGCACCTCATCATACTGCAGTACAGATACGTAAACTGAATGCGCGCACAAAGTTGAACGCATACTAGTGTAAAGTCCGAACAGACAACTCGAACACGGCATTCTAGCTCCACATCTGCCATTTGAGCTGAATTCAATAAGATTCCACTAATGAATTGAGGATGCTTAAAGTGAAATCACCAGTGCCAAAACTGTAATACTTTTCACATAACTTGCTGAAGCATGTAATGCTCAAGGACAGGAACATATTTGTTGCGTTAAGGTTTCTGGAAGGTTTATCATACCCACGTCTTCATGTCCTTATTACCGTTGTGGCACAGTACGTGACCAGCATTCTGCACGAATACGTCGGTGACATCGAAATTTTCAACTGGAGGCAAGGTGACTTCGATCATACATTCACCCTCATTTCGTACATCCAGATTAACAACGCCAAGGCGGACGAGACACATGAGTGTTTTGAGCCTACAGTAATCCATTTGGGTTATTATAAAGAGACTCTAAACGAGTGGAGAGGTAAGTAGTAAATGAGTGGAGAGGCCAGTTAAGAAGTTTACAGATATAAAAGTGGTTCTGGCTGATAAGTAAGAATAGGCATAAGCAGATAGATAATTAAATGAGCAGATAAGATACGGGAAAATAATAAAATGAAATCGTCACAGGAATAAAATTTATATGCGTTTATGAAGTGGAGGTCCTAAACAGAATTCCTGAATATATTTGTGAAGAAAAAGCAACAAACATTTGCAGTCAACAAATGTCACCGTGACTAATCGAAGAACGTATCCACTAAGTCTCCTGACAGTATCTGTTGTGGCACAAAGCGCTTTGAAGTATTTTCGGTATTGTTAAGGCGAAACTTCGCAACCGTATTTTCCATCGCTTGACGACCATCTGCGCACCAAAAAAACAAGTGACAAAAACTTCTTGCCTTCCAAGGAAGCATAAGAACGTTTGAAAAAACCAACAGCGAAGAGGCTAAGAAAGAGGAACTGTTTCTTTAACAGAATACTTCTGATGCTGCACAACTAAGCTACAAACAGTGTGTACATTGGTGCTGTGCTTTTCCTGTTGATGAGGGAAAACGAGATGCTAATGCGGAATCAAAGGAACCTCCTGCGAGTGGTGATAGCTTTCAGGTGAGAGAAAAGCATGAAAGTTGCTCGAACGAAAACAGGTGCGAAAAACTCGGAAGAAAATTGCCTGAACTGCGCGCATACTCATACAACTCTAATTGTATTAAAAAAGGATGTGAAAAATGCGATTTAAAAGAAATCTTCCGAAATCAAGAACTGTGCCCTACCCGAAGAAGGACATAAAGCTGATCTTTTATCGCACTCATGTCTTTGCTGCATGTCCCGGCACACGTTAATCGGATTTCCACTCGAGGCGTGGCCAGTCCATCTTTATTTGATTCGGTTTCCCGGTCTTTAATTGTATCAAACACCAAGCATTTAGGCGAACAATATGGTCCATTTCGAAAAAGTTCGTCAACTTTCAGAGACGGAGCTGCGCTTCTGTGACGCTTTGCTACAAAATCGTAGAGCTCCACGTGCCGTTCCAGCCGAACTTTTACCGGCATATACGATATGGACGGAACTGTTCGCAAGGAGCTTCCCAGTGATGCTGACGATTCGTGGAATGTTATCTCCGATTGGTGACTGGATGTTTTCAACTCCATCACCAGTCCAACCATATACAATGTTCTCAGCAACGCACTCTCCACAACGAATTTATCCGAGAGTGATGCATTTTCCTTCAACGCGCAACTTCTACTCAGCACCCGTTGTCCCCTCGTTCACCATTCAACCACCATCGGTGAGTTTTCATATTTTCTCGAAAACTCTGTGTGAAGCAGAATTTAATAGAACTTCTCTTGTCGCGTATGAATGGAAATAATATCAACTGAGTTACTTAAACAATTGGAAGCGAGAGTTTTGAGGACAAGAAGTAAACTCAGACGAATTCGCACTCTGCAAGACCAATTGCAGGTGAAGGCCGTGTACGGTAGAGGGGAACTTGATGAAGTTTTCCTCCCGAGGTCAGAAATGCAAGCAATACCTTTCAAGAGAATCATCCCGGTTTTTAAGGCAATAGGGGCGGAACAGACATCACAAATTTTAATTTCATCGGAAAATTCGCAAGGCTGTTCTCTGTGACAGTACAACAAAGATTCGGGATAGATGAAGCACGCTGAACGATACTTGTTGTTATCTGGACGGCAAATGTTATAAGATATGTGAAAGAAGTAAAGCAGTGGAGAAAGATGCGTTCAACAAGGCCGACGAGTACAAGACGAATAGTGCGTCCTTTTCGACATTAAAAAGAGCTGACAAAACTTCAAACAAGATCTGAAAATTGGAACCACTGAATACGCCTACCGTCTAGAAACGAAGAAGTTGCTGCGAATCCTGAGATGTCAAATCCAACGAGTCGCATATCATAATTCAACATGTACAACTTCCTGTAAACTAGTCATAATTTAATCGAATTTTTCAGTTGACGAATGTAGACAAGTCAGACTTTACTGAAGGCATAAAAAGCACAGAACAAGATAGATCGTGTTTTTCGACCGCAGCGAAAAAATTACCAGCCAGTTAGAGCCGTCGAATTAAATATTCGCTCATGTGCATTTGCTGGAACTTTGTTATTTGTGCTGTTTAAGGGATGCCAATTGATCGCTGAAGAAATATGAATGTTCACAGTTCACATCTAAAACATGAACGCACAGTTGTAAGTAGGTAAAATATGCAGATCAGTTCAGGTGCAGTCGTGAAATGATTCAAATTTTTCATCCGAACTCAGAATAATCCCAATTTGGCATTTAATCTCTCCACAGATAGTGTTAGCAATGCACAAAGTGCACTTTAACCACTCACCAGTACCGAATCTCACATGCAGGCCATTTTTTAAAGAAATTAAACAAGGAGATTTTATCTGGCTGAGAATTCTTCTGTTAGTAGCAAAACGCATCAGTTAACTATTCGCATCTCTTAGGTACCACTGAACACATTTTGTTCGACGCCTTCTTTTCTCAGCCCAGCTAACCAGAAGAAGCAGAGTAATCCGAATTATTTGTGCATTCAAAACAATAACAGGCCACCTGGTGGAGCAGCTGACCATGGCGTGGCGAACGCATGCAGTCCACCATATGGATTCATTACTGTGCTGAATCCACAAAAGCAACAATGGGAGCGGACAAGGACAGCAGATGATGATGGTGTGGTCGCTGTATTAAAAGATGTAGAGGACTTTTGGGGATATGACCTGGCAAGCAAAATGAAGAACATCTGGGAGCCAAGCACTCCGATGTTTCATGAAACCACAAGCGGGCTTATTCCTGGCAGACAAATGAAAACGGAAATAGGCGATTCATGGGCGCTGCTGATTCCGCTAAGAAGCATCTGGGCACCCGGAAATGCAGAAAGAGTCACTCTATATCAGCTAGAATATAGAGGGCATAAATCGAAGCAGTTGAACAGTTCAGGACCATCTCAGCCGAACGCCCCAGAAGCGTCAAACGCTGTCGTTGTCGAGAAGACAATAGAGAAGCAGGTTGCATTCGATTTTCTGTTGAGCAATTCAGCAAAGAGTGAGCAAACCAGACAAATCGACGATGCGCAGGAGATGCTTCTTAGACAAATACCTTTATGGCTATCTAAAAAGGCCGAAAGGCCTTCTTCTTCGATACTGCCCGAGGTCCATTCGGAGAGACGCATGTCGCCAAAACATGCATGGTATTCAGCAATGGCAAACGCTGATGGTACAGTACAGCACTGCCGCACTTCCGCAGAAGCTACTTTTGAAGCATTCGAAAGTTCACCCGAAAACGTGCGAAACCGTCCGAGGGAAAACATTTCCGGAGAAATACAGTCCGCGACTAGTAGATCTTGCCTAGACGGCTTCAGGAAAGATAAGCCGTGCATTTGCGGAACGAACTCAGTTAAAGAGAGTGCGTTTGTCTCAATGCACGGTTCACAAGCGGAGAACAACTTGGATCAAAGATATGATTTATGGTGCACACACTCGGAGACCCAACCGATCAGTACCGATGACGATCAAGCCAGTAACAACAACTATGACCGGCAATGGGATCTTGAGTATCCCCATAGGAATTGTGGCCGCAAATAAGTGACGAGTAAGCAGTAACGTTTACTATCTTATGCTTTGTGATGCGAGAATGTCAAATTAGCAGCACCTTTGACGCTTCCGGATTACTACGTAAGAACAATTTTGGTCGATAAATCCCGCAGTTTAAGGCTTTCTTTTGGTAGAAATGAGAATCCGCGAAATTTTGGCCTAAAAATTCACAGTCCGCAAATTTGGCTCGAGAGTAGTGACACGCAAAATTTTCGAACATCCACGTTCCTTAGCTGCATATTGCAATAGATGCCTCTCTCATCATTTGAGATCGTGGCGATGACTGTCGGGAAAAAGTTTTCTTTGCGAACTTCTTAACAGCACAACAGTTTCAGGGGAAGGCTCCATCGTTTAACAAAGTCAATTAGAGCTTTTCGGTGGCGAAAATTTAAAAAGAGATATTTGAAAGACGCCGATTTCTCTTTCATACACATAGGCAAAGGAAAAGAAGAAATAAAAACGAACTAGGCTAATCGAAGGGCATTGAGGAAAGAAGGGACAGGACAGAACATGCTGTGGTTCCCAGAATAGTTGCTGTGCTTATATATTTGCACCACTTCGGTCACGATAATCGAGTCTTGAAGAATGATAGTTTTCAAGGTACCTTGCACTGCCATATCGCATTCAGCTTAGTCCATTATTGTTTTTATGAAAATGTAACTTATTACGGAAGTTGCAACTATTCACGAAAACGATGCACAGTAGGAAAATTAGCTAATCTAGATGTATCTTATTATATAAATTTGCAGTACGACCATGACCAGACACGCACATGCAGCCAATCATGATATTAGCAACCGCAGGTGTCATAATTTATCATTAATTATGCAATTATTAATTATCATTAACTATGCAGCTAATTATGAAAACTAGCAACTTGTGCGAATGATCGCCAAAAAATAGCGCAGCTAAGTATGCGGCTAACCGTGAAAATTTTAGGTTTCGATGTTCTGAAGAATCGAGTCGTCGACTGCATTATTCAAATGAACGCTAATGAGGAATAATCGCTGTTTTGCTTCACTATTTTCCATAACTAAAGTGTAATCCTGAGAACTGCTTCGATGCGACCCTCTTTCCTCCATAATTCTGCTTTTGTTTTGCCTTTGCTGTTAATCTTCATCTGTAATCGTTGTCGACTGGCTAAAAACACTTTATGATGGGCAGCATCAAAGGAAATGCGTTTAGTTGAGAACGTCGCTTCAGGTACCGTAAAGCAGACAGACGAAGTATTCTACTGAATATGTGAGGAAGTACGTTCCGAGAAAACTAGTCCGATGCGTTTTCTCGCCCACAGAGAATTTTCCTCTTCGAGTAGGTAAAATTATTAAGTTTCGACTAATTCAAATGGCAGACACACGGACGACTGGAGCGACTTCATCAAAATCTCTCGACTGGAGCGACTTCATCAAAATCTCTCCAGTTTGCAAGCAAGTAGTTCTATCATAAATTCAGCAAAATTGGACATCTTTTCCTTTAAGGTGACACCCATCAAAATTATTTCTTCGCTTACACCATGCATAAATGTCGTCGTGTTTGCAATTATCAGATTATCATTCATCGCTTCGTTTCTGTTTTTGTGTGTTTTATATTTTCTTTATTTTTAAATTTCCCGTAATTTGTTCAGTGCTTCCGAATTATGCGCATTTTTATCAACAGGTCAAAGCCATCATGGAGTCATTGGTGAGGGAGAAATGTAAAGCGGCGAACTGAACGAGAAAGCCTATTTTGTTAAGGTCATGAGGCGCCTCACAAAAATTTGTTTTGTTTCCATCTGTCCAGCTTTGGCCTCATCTATTAAAAGCGAAACCGACTGAAAATCTGAAAAATTATTTCGCGAAAATGTCTCATTACGATTTTACGATCCGCTTTCTTTCCAATTTTTTACGCCACTTTTGGCAATCGAATATTAAATATTAAAAATTTGCATACCACTGGTTTACATGAAATACATTTAGCAAAAATCACTGAAACGCTAAGGTGGGTTCCGAAACAGTAAGTGATTAGCAAGTCGGTGAATCTTGTCTTCCAAAAAAAACGGACCTTTTTTTGGAATTGCCTCGCGAAGTTGAAAACATTGCATGGAAGGATCTCCCTAAAATGCTCAATACATTTCTTTCTCTCCTTTTCATAGGCTTTTCAGTATGAGCATAGTCTCATATTTATCATATGATAGCACAAATCCGTAACAATAAAAGTTGAAAAATGGCATAAAGATTAAGAATGTAAGGCCCGTCGCTACTCGACTAATTACGAGAATCGGTTCGATTCGTTAACTTTCATTTCTGAGAGGGCCACGACTGCACGTGTTCAAGCATTTTGATGGCGCTACATCCTAAAACATGTTTCCATGAAATTCTAAATTTCAGACTTTACGTTTCACGGGAGAAGAAGAGATGAGAAGATGGTGGCATGATTTTTTTGACAATTTGGGATTGAAGGAAGGGGTGCGATCTCTACTCTCTCAGCATTCTATTGCTCTCCCTGAACTTCCTTCCTTCCTTCCGCCCCACCTTTCGCATCTTCCGTCCGGCCATTGCATATACATGGAAACACAAAGAGTGGAATAGCGCATAAAGATAATTACACACATGAGTGCTTCTTATGAAGTTCTTGGTAGCAGGCGAAAAATTTAAACACCGTTCATCCCTAATAGAGGAAAACTCGAAGGTCTCAACCTTTATCGGTGATCGCTGTAGCTATATAACATGCAACTGCTCAGCTACAAACATTCCGGTTCTAGTCGCAATGGTGTGACTCCACTTTATGGAACTGTGCACATAATAATTATTTTTGTGTGTGACCAAATTGTTCTATATGAGATGCACTCATTGCATTCAGATATGATCGATTTAAAAAGTTTCAGTTCTTCCGCTATCGCACACCCCAATAGATAAGTCGAGACTAGAAATCCTGAATTCCTTGCTCATCCTTATTTCGGCAACAACCAAAAACTTCTGCTCTATTTACCGTTTTGCCCTCTCCAAAAACAAACAACCATCTTTGTAGCACGTAGGATTCGTCTTATGGAACGCACAGGAATAGATTGTACGTAGCCTTTATTCAAACTAGAGGAGTCTGTTTTCAAATCGGAGCTCGCCTTGGACCATACCATTGACATCATACCGCGAGTGATGTATCTGTTTAGCAGCCTCGTCTGGATGGTGCTTCATTGAAACCTCCATGGTCGCGTTGATAACATGACGACAAACTACAATCAGCACACTCTTCTTCGGGTCGGGCGCGCCAGTAAAGGGAACATGCCCATCTCGAACTTTTTAGTCTTCAATTTTTGGCTCCTTTACAGTTTTTACAGTATCGTGTACGGTCAGTCTGCTTTACTGCTATTATTGTTACTTTATATACTTTTAATAAGCATTGTCTCGCGAAAGTCGTTACCACGTTATAGCATGCTCCTGACCGTTCCTCGCTCTGCTTTGCTTATATACTTGTTTTCTTCCTCATTCTCCTCAGGTGGTACATACGCTGAATGGTATACTCACCTTTGCGCATTATGCGGTTTATACTACCCGTTCCCTTCCTAGGCACGCGAACAAATTCAAAAACGACGCCAAAATGTTTCAGGCTGAATTTTACAGAGAGCTCACACGTTGCAAGAGGGACTCTGTGTAAGCACAGCAATTGGCTATACTGAATTCCTTTTCGTTTGCATTTGCGGTTGCCTCGGACGAATGGTTCAACTACAAGACATGCAAAACTTAAAAAAAGGCAAATAATTCCTGTACAAAAGTGCCTGCCTGCAATGCAGACTATAGTATCTGAAGCAAATTCTTTCGCGACAAAATTGAGGACATTGAGCAATATCGCCCTGCGAGCATCTGGAATACCTGAGGGACGGATCAACTTGAATTCTTTCCGAAAACCGGTGTTTTGAGAAATGCAGAATAAATCGCACGGAAATATGAAGCTTGCAAAGACAAAACAATGTTCGCTACTTGAACGGCAATCTGCTCGGCGCCGAAAAACAAGGTTTCTTTTTCTGAGCCACAAGCGCCACAATTTTGTTTTCCAGAACAACAGTAAAAAATATTAGTTCTGCGTTGGAATACCCTTCCAACCATTATATGCACTGAACAGTTCACAAGGTTCAAGCACACTCAATGTTCGCCGATGAAACGCAATCGAACTAACGAACTTCAAATGATCGCTTTCGAAAGGTCATCGATATTCGCATAAACTGCATGAAGCTAGACTCCTCCACGACTGCATCATATCATCGTCCTGACTGTTAAAGTGATCTCTAAATAACTCTCACTGTTGGCGTTAGGCTACATGCAGAAAAGACGTAATGCTTTAACAGTATTCAGAATCAACGTCGCGCAGCGTCCAGAAGTCAACACGCCGAACGTAAACGATCAGCACAACAAACGTACTCAACACGATATAACCGAGTGAACGCTACTTTGTTCATTCAAACAAAAATTCCATAACAAAAGGCAATAATAAAATATCCCGCAAGCTCATCAACGTGTTAAATATACAAACAAAAACTTCACTTGTTTTTCATAGTCGCGAAACGAACATAAAGGCATTATATACTGTGCACATCGTATGCATAGACAGCGGAACATTAGAGGCGTTAGCGATTACGTGTGTATTCAGTGCACGTCATATGCACACATCAATTTAATCGCAAACGCAGTAGTGTAAGAATGTGTTTGAAATAAAAAAGTCACAGCCAAAAAGTGTAAATCACAACAATATCGACAATTTTATAGTTGTTAAATAAATGCCACTTGTACGCTTGCACAGTCAACGTACATAAATTAAAAGACATTCCGTCATAAAACTCGCTTTTTCGCAACAGTACATTATGATAGGCATTTGTTGTTCCAAATTACGGAAATAATATTTTGGAGTCATATTTTTCGATAATCATTTCGCTCATCTGAAGAGAGGAGAACGGGGTAGGAGGAGGTGGGAGGGGGAATGGCTGGGGAAGGGAAGGTATTACGCCATTTGCGATCAAACCATTCATAACATTATGAACAAAGTTAACGTTATTTTTGAGAAAAAAGAAGTCGGCAATAGACATCCAAACTCGTAAGTCTGTTACGTTAGAAAAACACGCAAGCATTTATGTGCCGAAACAAAGACGACAGAATTCGCCCAAAGAACGGCGACACACACAGATGCTAAAGTCACCTTTATCATACGCATATACTTTATAGGAGTTCTAACAGTGCTAAAATAGTCGAAAAAATAAATTGACGAAAAAAAAAAGAAACTGCGATAACATGAAATGCAACTCAGTCGAGGCAGTTATTGCACATTTCACCAGCCTAACCTAGACTCCTCCACGACTGCATCATATCATCGTCCTGACTGTTAAAGTGATCTCTAAATAACTCTCACTGTTGGCGTTAGGCTACATGCAGAAAAGACGTAATGCTTTAACAGTATTCAGAATCAACGTCGCGCAGCGTCCAGAAGTCAACACGCCGAACGTAAACGATCAGCACAACAAACGTACTCAACACGATATAACCGAGTGAACGCTACTTTGTTCATTCAAACAAAAATTCCATAACAAAAGGCAATAATAAAATATCCCGCAAGCTCATCAACGTGTTAAATATACAAACAAAAACTTCACTTGTTTTTCATAGTCGCGAAACGAACATAAAGGCATTATATACTGTGCACATCGTATGCATAGACAGCGGAACATTAGAGGCGTTAGCGATTACGTGTGTATTCAGTGCACGTCATATGCACACATCAATTTAATCGCAAACGCAGTAGTGTAAGAATGTGTTTGAAATAAAAAAGTCACAGCCAAAAAGTGTAAATCACAACAATATCGACAATTTTATAGTTGTTAAATAAATGCCACTTGTACGCTTGCACAGTCAACGTACATAAATTAAAAGACATTCCGTCATAAAACTCGCTTTTTCGCAACAGTACATTATGATAGGCATTTGTTGTTCCAAATTACGGAAATAATATTTTGGAGTCATATTTTTCGATAATCATTTCGCTCATCTGAAGAGAGGAGAACGGGGTAGGAGGAGGTGGGAGGGGGAATGGCTGGGGAAGGGAAGGTATTACGCCATTTGCGATCAAACCATTCATAACATTATGAACAAAGTTAACGTTATTTTTGAGAAAAAAGAAGTCGGCAATAGACATCCAAACTCGTAAGTCTGTTACGTTAGAAAAACACGCAAGCATTTATGTGCCGAAACAAAGACGACAGAATTCGCCCAAACGGCGACACACACAGATGCTAAAGTCACCTTTATCATACGCATATACTTTACAGGAGTTCTAACAGTGCCAAAAATAGTCGAAAAAATAAATTGACGAAAAAAAAATGAAACTGCGATAACATGAAATGCAACTCAGTCGAGCAGTTATTGCACATTTCATCAGCCCAACCCGCCAATTCGTCTATAATTAACTTGCAGCCACATAACCAACTACTAGTAACCATTAGTCCTTATAAGCAGTAAGTGAGAAAGAGACGAGAAGAGCGCGCATTGTGGTGTGATTTTGTTAGGAATTAAATGACACCATCAAGAAATCGAAAGGAATCAGCAAAACTATTAAAACTCCTGTTAAGCTGATCCAGCAACCTGCATTCAAATGGTTCTGGCAAAAAAACCACGAGGCATGCTAACTGCTATATTTCTAAGCAAAAATGCGTTAATCTTACAGAACTTCCCAAGAGAGATGAGGTAGGTGTAACATCTTGCACTGATTCATAAAAAGTAACGGTGCGTAAAATGTAACCATTTTTGCAAGCCACCCCTGCAGTCGTGTAAATGTCATTCATATAAAGACTGCGAATAACTTCCCGATCGTTCTTCTACTAGCAACCATTAGTCCTTATAAGCAGTAAGTGAGGAAGAGACGAGAAGAGCACGCATTGTGGTGTGATTTTGTTAGGAATTAAATGACACCATCAAGAAATCGAAAGGAATCAGCAAAACTATTAAAACTCCTGTTAAGCTGATCCAGCAACCTGCATTCAAATGGTTCTGGCAAAAAAACCACGAGGCATGCTAACTGCTATATTTCTAAGCAAAAATGCGTTAATCTTACAGAACTTCCCAAGAGAGATGAGGTAGGTGTAACATCTTGCACTGATTCATAAAAAGTAACGGTGCGTAAAATGTAACCATTTTTGCAAGCCACCCCCGCAGTCGTGTAAATGTCATTTATATAAAGACTGCGAATAACTTGCCGATCGTTCTTGTTTCGCAGCATGATCCAGTCCTCTTAATACCTCTTCCTTGCTACAACAACTGAACCTCACAAATTTTCACATAAATTGGTTAAAACGGCGAGATCTTCTGTCGCCAAATATGCTATTCTATGAAATCTCCTCCAATATTTGTCACCTCCCTCCCCACTTGCCCCATGATCTCTGAAAATATGCGAGGCCAAATATGGAAGGCAAAAATCCTCAGGAGACATAAAGTTCACATATACACAAAAAACGCACATACACACAAAATAACAACCTCTCAAGTACTCAATGTTTGTAAAAGTTGGAACATTGGGACTTTCTAAAGGAAAAAAGTAAAACAATTTCGATTAGTTAAAACAATGGCCTGTATGAGGCAACATAAAACAACGGCTTGTAAAACAATAAAACGCCGGCACAATCAACGGTCATAGCAGACGGCATAAGAAAACATTACCAAAACAACTTCAAGCTTGACCAGCAGATACTAAGAATGATGGAGCTCGCTCCTGTGAATGATAAATCAAAACTTTCTTCAAAGCGTTAAACGGGCATATGAAAACGGCGACAGGTCGCAAACAAACAAAAAAAAAACGGAACATGTACACACGAAACCGAAGAGAGAAATTGAGAAGCCAGTTGGCCAAACCATTTAACGTTCCCAATTTAAAGAATCTCGCACCTCTGATCCATGTAAATCCCGTTCATCTCAAAAAACCCAGTCCTGCCGTCAACACAGTAGCATTGCTATAGTTTTTGAGCCAGATGGGATAGTTTTGTCCTTCCTCTCCCCTTCCTTGCCTCCTCGCCTTTCAGTTTTTTTCACATGGAAATGGACTACAGAGATTATGGCACCACTCTCAACTCTGCATATTTCTTTACCACGCATGCTCTGCTTCACACTCCTCAGACGACTGAGTCATAACCCTACAAGTTATTAAGAAAACAGTACTTCCCCTCTCCCTACTC
>JPKZ01000163.1:24900-42981 GCA_000803305.1 Toxocara canis | reverse complement strand
CCCTCCCCACCCTCTTCCCCCCCCCCCCCTTCAATAATAACCGTTACTTCCTCAATCACTCCTCATAGGATAAGAATGTGACGAATTACCAAACGGACGAATAAAGATGGCAAACTTAAAGACAAAAAGACGAATTAACAACGAGGACCACCGCTCGACGGTGAAAATACTGGGCCAGTGCGCTCGCTACTGGAAGCCGAGAGGACTGATTGCATCCTCACTCGATGCTCATCATCGGTCTCATTTCAACCGTATTTCGGCCATGTAGCACTGCAAAGAACTGCATTTTAAGTGGCGTGTTAGTAGTTATTTAAGTAAAGCAATGGATCATGTTTAAAATGCCATGCCTGAAATGCTTTTTTTTTCATCACGGTAGATGCAATATATTTACGCATATGAAGTGAGAGGTAATGAAAGAGGTCGCTAATTGCCTATCTGGGCAAGTTTTCAGTTAACTGCTCATTGCTTAGCGATACAGATCAAACCCGCTAACCAAAGTTCAGATCAACTAACGATATGTTAATGAGTGATTCAACTCAACTAACTTCCCACTAACCAGCAATTCTGGTTAACTAATAGCCTTTCTAACAGACAGCTCAAGTACGGTCTATACTGCAATGTTGCAAGCAGACCTGTTCATAGTGCAATGTTTCAAGCAGAGCTATTTTCTGAAGCAGGGACCTCTGAAGATTATTATTAGCAATCGCTAATATCCTCAGCAGGCTTTAACGCCCGATTAGCCGACCCAAGTCTAGGCAAAATTCTGTATGATAATTTTTGTTACTCCATGAAAACTCCTAGGGAAAGCGGAAGGCAGGTTGGACAGTGGGCACGACTGCGAAATGGTAATGTTTTAAGTTGTCGAAACTCGATCAGCTAATCTGTCAGTAAACACGCAAAATCAATCTGATGGCTTTAGGACATTCCACTTTTCAGATGAGATTTTATTTGCATAAAGTCAGCTTTTCGATGCCGATGTATGGTAAAGATTCCCGGTTATCCCCGGTGTTCCTCCATATATCTCTTGATCATGCTCGCTGCGTGGCAGTCCTAGACATACGCAAAAATGCAGCCATCTATCTTCAACAGAGATCGTATGCATCACAAGCGCCATGCCAGTATTTGTTACTTTCATCTGGGGGAAGGGGGGAGGGGGGAGGTTGAAGAGAGGTACGACGTAGAAACTGTGTCTTCAATTGCAAACATGAGCGCATACGCGTTGCGCAACCAGCCACTAGTATACAAATATGCCTCTGTACTCAGACCTTTCTTTCTTCTCTTGATATTGTTTGGCAAATATAGGCCTTGCTTGTTGCACAATCGTATACAGCCTACAGAAACAAGCTACGTTGTACCTCTCTTCAACCCCCCGCTCCCCTCCCACCTCCTCCAGATTCAGTTTCCCTTTCAAATGAAATCTATCTTCGGGCAGCAATGTCAAACGCTAGGGCCATTACAGTTTGTATCACAGTAAATTTTAAAATACTCCTCCGCAGTCGGTAAGGAACAAGTCATGAGAGAGGAGACATAGCTCGATGAATGCTAAATAACATTATTTCAAAAAATAACCTTCCAGTATAGTTTTGCATATTCGCACTCAAACTAGGAAAAACCTGTGCTTGCAAGGAATCACTGTCCAAAGAATTCTTTTTCGACTTATCATCGAAACATTCCCGATGAAACATCCTCTGATGAAGCGGCACCATCGTGCGATTTCCAATTGGCAGTACAGGCGGACAGGCACTGAAATACGACGCATCCGTTTTTTCGAAGGAACCGTTTGCCTTTTTTTCACCTTCTATCCCCAAACTCTTTCCGCCAATCCATCCATACAATAATACTCCTTAAATCATGTGCCTGTTGCATGCCGCGTTACTTGTACAGTGGAGATCATGCAGTATAGTAGAAAAGGGGAGTCCGGTGCGCCCACGGGAGCTCCAACGATATAAATGATTGCAAATTACCGACAGTTAGAAGGAATGTCGACAAAAAAGCAACTTCAAAGCATCAACGCTGTTTTTTTATGGTAAATAAATTAAAAGAGGAGCACGACACTATCGAAAAGAACTAAGAAAACAGTACTCCTAGCAAAAATTCTGAAAAAAAAAACTTGGCAAAACGGTAACAAAAAGCGAAGCGCCTCTGTCCAGCGATTATTTTGCCTGGAGGAAGGCCGTAGTTAGCTGCTTCTTAGTTTCTAAGAATTCCTGCATTTATTTCGTCCATCTTCACGTTTTAAGTTGTCGAAACTCGATCAGCTAATCTGTCAGTAAACACGCAAAATCAATCTGATGGCTTTAGGACATTCCACTTTTCAGATGAGATTTTATTTGCATAAAGTCAGCTTTTCGATGCCGATGTATGGTAAAGATTCCCGGTTATCCCCGGTGTTCCTCCATATATCTCTTGATCATGCTCGCTGCGTGGCAGTCCTAGACATACGCAAAAATGCAGCCATCTATCTTCAACAGAGATCGTATGCATCACAAGCGCCATGCCAGTATTTGTTACTTTCATCTGGGGGAAGGGGGGAGGGGGGAGGTTGAAGAGAGGTACGACGTAGAAACTGTGTCTTCAATTGCAAACATGAGCGCATACGCGTTGCGCAACCAGCCACTAGTATACAAATATGCCTCTGTACTCAGACCTTTCTTTCTTCTCTTGATATTGTTTGGCAAATATAGGCCTTGCTTGTTGCACAATCGTATACAGCCTACAGAAACAAGCTACGTTGTACCTCTCTTCAACCCCCCGCTCCCCTCCCACCTCCTCCAGATTCAGTTTCCCTTTCAAATGAAATCTATCTTCGGGCAGCAATGTCAAACGCTAGGGCCATTACAGTTTGTATCACAGTAAATTTTAAAATACTCCTCCGCAGTCGGTAAGGAACAAGTCATGAGAGAGGAGACATAGCTCGATGAATGCTAAATAACATTATTTCAAAAAATAACCTTCCAGTATAGTTTTGCATATTCGCACTCAAACTAGGAAAAACCTGTGCTTGCAAGGAATCACTGTCCAAAGAATTCTTTTTCGACTTATCATCGAAACATTCCCGATGAAACATCCTCTGATGAAGCGGCACCATCGTGCGATTTCCAATTGGCAGTACAGGCGGACAGGCACTGAAATACGACGCATCCGTTTTTTCGAAGGAACCGTTTGCCTTTTTTTCACCTTCTATCCCCAAACTCTTTCCGCCAATCCATCCATACAATAATACTCCTTAAATCATGTGCCTGTTGCATGCCGCGTTACTTGTACAGTGGAGATCATGCAGTATAGTAGAAAAGGGGAGTCCGGTGCGCCCACGGGAGCTCCAACGATATAAATGATTGCAAATTACCGACAGTTAGAAGGAATGTCGACAAAAAAGCAACTTCAAAGCATCAACGCTGTTTTTTTATGGTAAATAAATTAAAAGAGGAGCACGACACTATCGAAAGGAACTAAGAAAACAGTACTCCTAGCAAAAATTCTGAAAAAAAAAAAACTTGGCAAAACGGTAACAAAAAGTGAAGCGCCTCTGTCGAGCGATTATTTTGCCTGGAGGAAGGCCGCAGGTAGCTGCTTCTTAGTTTCTAAGAATTCCTGCATTTATTTCGTCCATCTTCACTTTCAGATATGAGCACGTGACTACTACTCATATAGGCTATTCCGTTCCATGGTGAAGAGATGTCAATTTTTAAATGAGAATTACAGCAAACCGGACATCAGTCGCAACTGCACGATGCAGCTGGATGTCCTGAACGTAAAAGCAAATGCCAGACGTGCAAAAGCAAGCCAAACAATGTTTTGATTGGTTTAAACACTGTAAGTATATATCAGTAGAAAATCTCCTCAAAAGCCGAGCCGTCTCTCACCACCCGACTTTTGCTGCATTTTTAAACTAGCAAGGTTATTCATTTCAACCATCACTACATATGCCCACATAGTGGAGACTGCTGCAGTATAACAATGAGCAAAGGGTCTTACTTGAGAGGGTGGGCAGGAGGAGAATCAACATCATGAGGTGTGGTCACACGTTTGACGGTGAGAGAAAGAACTGTCCGATTGCCCACCGATCCAACAGGCATCGAACGACGGAATCTGCGAAACAGCGCTTTGTGCGTCCCATATGGTCCACTGGCGGAGTGGCGAACCTATAAGGGAGCGAAACACTAAGCGCCGTCTTGTGCTCGATCATATGAAAAAAAAAGTACAGTAAAAGCGCCCGAAATACGCGAAGAATCAATGAAGCCGCCTAATGGACGAAATGTGTCTATTTCCCTAAATATGTCTTCATTAGACTGAGGACTCGTCTACATGCACGGCCAGAAAGAATTCCCAATGGTTTGTGTTCAAGAGAATACAGCAAAATAAAGTAGCTATTCTGCGTTCGACGCAAATTCCGATAACTTAAAAGCAAAATGGAATATGTTAGTGGACAAAAACCGCTGGAGATCACTTACCAAAAGCAACTAAACGGCAAAAAAACTAAAGAAAACATTAAAATCATGGGATTTGAGAAAAACAACGAGGGAGGAACGTTAAACACCGTAAGGAGTTGGTGTGATGCAAACAGCTACCTTACCCCTCCCCAATGAATGCTTAAAGGCGAAAACGACTGCAACGTGGAATATTAAGGTAGGCGAACGAAATGGAATGCATTACGATCACGCTTCAGCGTACTCGAACTGCATTTCCTTCGTAGTGAAACAAACGCCAAATTCGGAGTTGAAAATTTCTGAACTTCGGATTCATGGGCAGAGGTATGTTTGCACAGCCCTCTCCTCTCAAGAAAAAAAAAACGCTGCAGACAGAAAGCAGTGGACCAAGCGGGCCCACGCGCACTAGGAGATTGTTGGATTCCAATCTTTCCCACAACTACCTTTTTTTTTAACGCGAGACATTGTTCGGCAGAGGCGTTCGAAGGGGGAGGGGGGTGACGCCGGGAAGAATGATGACTTCACTTTTCCACCGCCTTCACGGAAAAGCAAGCGGGGCTTCCCGCGCGCTCTGAACAGTCCTCAACAGCGCAATTCTTATCTTTGGTGCCCTTTGGAACCCGCAGAAAAAAGAGCAAAAATAAATAAATAAATAAAATGCCAATAGCTATGCCTCGCACACCATATTGCAAACTCGCATGCCGAACTTCTGGGAGGTTAGGGGGATGGTGTGCTGATCAACAGTATTACTTCACTATGCTGGTGGGCAGCAATTTCGGCAATGCGAGTTACTTGGTTTCCAGTCTTTCTCATCTGAGTGTCATAAAAATGATGATGGACTGACCAACACATCATCTGAATCAACTGAAAAAAAAGGAAAAAAAAACCATTTTGAGATGTGCTGATCTTTGCGAAGCAAACATCTTGGCAGCTGCAAATTTTCATTTACGAAAGCCTAATTCCCCACGCAACCAGAAAGTGATCAAAATATATCTTGGACAGGAGGATGGCCAATATGATGCTCTTCAAATATTGAGTTTAATTTCTCAAAAGCTTACGCAATATTGCACTTGCATCGCCTTTCATGAAACCAATCGTACTGTACTTATACCGTGCAGGGGATTATGACTTGGTGAGGTGAGACAGAAGCATTTTTGGCAGAAGTTTTCGTGTTAGCCAAGGAACGGAATATCGAATTCATGACCCCTAACAGCTCAATTTACAGTAATTCGTATCTGGAACAGTCTTGCTCAAAACGTAGTTGAAGCACAAAACGTTTCGAATATTTGAAAGCTATTTCTGACTTAGTTTTTTGGAATCGTCCACGCACCACCCTGTCGGCTGTTTTATGTCCCATTCGCGTTCCTGTTTCTAGTCACTGAGTTACCCGACTTTGTTATACAGTGCAATTCGGTATTATACTTGCTGATAACTGTAGTCGCTGTATCTCTAAGATTACAGTAGATTGGCTTCTTTTGTTTGTTCTTCTGCGTATTCTCCACCTTTGCTGCTTCTATGTGAACGTTCGTAATGCATGTACGCATGCGTTTGTATATGTGCAGTGATGTTGTTATACTTTCTCACTGCCACGTGCAGTTTTCTTAATCGTGACAACAGTTGGCAGTAAGACCATCCGCGAAATAACATCACAACAAAAAAACTGACCAAGGAAGCAAAAATTTTGGCACATTTTTGTATGGAATTCATAGATGTAACATATAATGCCCAACTATAGTCCCTCATGAAAACATACATGAGCACAACCTGCTTTTCTCTAAGTTGCGCTCATGTGTGTTTTCGCCAGGTTTCCTCTAGCGAGCCCCCTCCCCTCAATTGTCGGCATCTAGAACCTAACAAGGCTTGCTAAGTATTTAAAAAAAAACAAGGTCTCTGAGACGGCCAGAATTCTCTCTGACTTCCCCTCCCAGGTAGGAGTGGGGAAGAGCAATAATGCCCATACATCGGCGTGTGCACCCCCATCCCTCTCTTTCCTCTCGTATTAAAAAAGTCCTTGAATTTTCTTCGCAGAATCTCATTTGCCGAGGTTTCGTTCACGCTTACCAATTCAAACAACAACAACAACAACAACAAACCTGCCAGCACTGAAGACAATAGTACTTCATGCAACTTCTTTCACGGCAAAAGTATGGCCCTTCTGCACTTTCGCATTGCAAACATTTTGACTCCTCCAGGAACGGATCGATTTGAATTCTCTTTGAAAATTTCGAAGTCTTGATGTCGAGAAATTCAGAATCAATCGCGCGCAAATACGAGCTCTGTGAGGAAAACGTCACTCGTCCGCTACCTCAACTCCACTCCATTAGAAAAAAAAGGAACAAAAGGCATAATTGTTAAAATTTATTTTTAAGAGCGCTTATTATGCAAATTCATTTTAAAAGCGCTTATTATACGTATTCAAAAAATTTAAGGTACGTTACTTTTAGTGAACGACGTCCGAAATGGAAAGACGAAAAAAAAAGTACGATTACCGGATGACCGGTACTGCAGTCGCTTTTTGCAATCTATCCCCTCTAAAAATGAAATGGTGTGAGCATGTATATGTTTGGATATATCGATCAGTTACCTATAGATGTGTCTGTACAGAGGTCATGCTTCTAGCCTGTGAGTGACTGCAAATGTTCGTCTCATGAAAGACTAGTACAAAAGAAAACTTCGACGGAACGCAAGAACGCCGACGCATAATCTTCAGGAGTGACTTATAACGCTGCTGAAACTCGACAAACAGGAGCAGGAGGCGGGGCATTAGCCATTACTCCCTCCCTAGCCCCTCTGTATAGCAAGCCAATTCATCGCCATATCGTTTGACATCGTTTTTGCGTAATGATTTCCATTTGCCACAGCCCACCCAGAAATTAATGACTGGCCTCCTGAATTTTGCTTTGGAGCTTTGCTCTCGGAAATGCAAGCATTATCACTGACATTGCCAATTTTTACCGCAGCATATTCAAGGAGCTCAAAACTATCGAAAGAAGAACACAAATATAAATGAGCGGAGAAAGGACAACAGCAGATTCGAAATGTTTGCCTTGTGCCTTGTGCTTCAGTTTGAATAAACAACCCTCATCCTCGGACACTCCTCTCCTCTCACATTTAGGCCTTCAGTAGAGGTTAGCGGATCATGGCAGGCGATCCGCAGCATGCAACGGCCACCAAACCGCTGTACATCACAAATACACAACTCATCAACTCCTTCCCCCATCTTCCTTTCAGCGAATTCGGAACGTCTCCAAAATACAAAAATTGCATGACGGCTGGGGCAGCGTTTGTCTCCTCAGCATCATTCTTCTTCTGCTTGGGATTATTGCCCACATGAAACTATACCCAACATGAATATCGGTTGAAATAAGATATGACTAAGCGTTTTGAACGATTAATGAAAAATCAGCACCTACCGATAGGATATCTGTATCGGTCGGTGTCGATTGACACGCAAACCACGTCGCCAAACACTTCACTCATAACCGAATGCAGCCCCTAAAAGGAAAACAGAGCTGAAGCAATTCAGGCGATCCCGACAATATTTCCATAACATACCATCGATAAGATATTACATGCATAAAAGCCCGCCACACTGCATAGCAAAAGAAGAAAACCGCAATCAGACAGGTCGACAAGTCACACGATCACTATTAAATGGATTAATGACGGCTCAGACAAAGTTTACTGAGTTCTCTTTAATCTACCAACACGCAGTAGTGTAGCCACAGAAGACAATAAGGAAGATGAGAAAGGATGCCAGTGAATGAATCACATATCATCCAATTCCGTGAAAAAAACCGTTGCGCTATTAAACGGTCAGCTTCCTAAACTTACTCGTACTATGTGACTACAAAAAAACAAACAAAAGTGACCCAGACTTCACTTCAAGCCCAACTATTTCATTGCTTAAATAGAAAGGCAAGCTAGGCACCGTTGAGACCTCTGAAGACACGTCAGCTTTCCTTGCTTTGATTATCGCATTGCGCTTTTCTCAGTGGTGATGATCTGGAGATTCGTTCTGCGGATTCTGAAGGTTATTTTTCTTCTCTGCGCTAACATTTTTTAAGAAAAAAAATATCAAGTCACCTCAATATATTGTACTACGCATTGGCATAAAAGCACCACTACATCCACCTCTTCGACAAAGAAACATCGCTACAGCGCTGAAACATGACCGTCAGGAAAGCATGGAAAAAAATCACTTTCTTATCATTTCTTGAGTATTACTTCCAGCGATTTCTGCAGCTCGCCTGCTTTTTCAGCTCTACTCACACACCCCTCCCCCCTCCCCCGTCCTCCTCCTTTGTTGCTTTCTGCGGCCGCCATCGATGGGTATTAAAGGAGTAGGCACAAAAATAGTTTACCTGTGCTGTCAACATTCCGTGCAGAGCACCCACAAAGACAGTCTTCTTTGGATCAATTCTCACACCTGGCCTTGCTACATATTCCGCATCCGAAATGAGCCATGGAACTACTTGTACCTGAACTATTTCACAGCAGTACGGCGTGACGGTCTAAAAACATTGCTTTGTCACCACTTAATTGGGTGAAGGAAGGGCAAGTCTAGCCTACCAACCTATGGGGTACGAATGCAACCTGGCAAAATGCAGCTGTTTGTTAAAGCAATCCGTCCTGTCCGTTGGGAACAGAAACGAGAGCGCTCCGTATTCTATTCATAACAATATATTCAATTTGTCACACAAAGAATGTGCTCTCTGTTTAAAAATATTTAAGAATTTTTCTTTTCACCACACGTTAATCATCATGTTTCCCGAGCAAAGCATAGGCTTGCGATCAAAATTTGTGCATTCTTTCATTTACTAAATGTCTTTCTCCTCTTCTTTCATAATATTTCCCCCAGTTTTTCCAAGCCAGCCATGACCTAAGCATGAACCCGGGCGGCGGCCTTCGACTGCCCTTCGCAAATGGCAGGTGATAAGCTTGTGTACGACACCAACCCCAGAACGTTCTCAACTTTGCCGCTCAGAACATTTTGCAACAACATTAAGGGGTTTCGTTTTGATCGCTATGTAAACGCATGCTGTCCCCAAATAATCTGCAACTGCACTGGCACACAGCGAAAGTTATGGTCGTATACGTCGTACTGATCAAAGAAGATGAAGTTCTTGGAGGAACTTCTAATATATTGTTTTTTGAGAATATCAGTACCGGCGACTCCGCCCCGAATACCCAAAGCTGGATCAGTTGAACATGGAAATTAGAAAAAATGAACTTTAGTTGTTCGACCCGAAGCCGTTGTTAACTGGAGACTGTATTAGTTCAAATCCCTTGCTTCCTAATTCACTGAACAAGGCGGCGTAGGAAGCAAAATTCACGATTTCCAAAAATGTCGAGCGTACAAGCGTATGCACCCATCTTGTAATGCTGATGCGCCTTTGCACTGCTAAATATCTGGCTCTAAATCAAAGGACGACTCAAGAAATTAACCCTAAATACTTGCGAGGGAGAGAAGAATTAAGATGGTGGAGAAAAAAAAAGAAGAATAGAGGGAATCTGCAGCGTAAACGTCCACGCGAAATTTGCAGATCGTGAAAAGCTGTTATTCGCAGGTCTTCTCCGACGTCTAATGCTTCTGCAGTCATCGCCTCGAAATAATGACCAAAAAAAGCCAAACAGCAGAATCGACCATAAAAATTGAAAGCGCTGATGTATCTTCGCATGCCAACTGAAGCTGTTTTATTTTCACTTCAAGCAGTGGAAGCAGGACATCCTTCCTGTTCTCCCCCTAATTTCTACGCCCCAGCACAAAACAACAACCACAGTCCCCGCCAACCGTTGCAATGCCGAATGCAGAAATTACAGATGAACGACGCATGCTGAAATTTGAGACGGGAAAACTCGAATACCATATTTCCGACATCCTGCACCGAGCTGCCCAAACCAAATACGGCGCTCAGCGGCTTGCCAGCGAAGATGTTTGTGCACACTCAATGAACACGTCAGCAAAAATTTAATTACACTCAGCGCAGCTAAATTTTGATGTAGATGACGGAAAAAGAAACCTTGTAAGAAGTCGCGTTGGAAGCAAATAAGCGGAAAAAAAGACTGTGAAATCGAGCACGAAGAGGAGACATGCGCAATTGAAATTGCAACCGTGTTAGATCAAATTTACCTAATCAGGACAGGCAAAGTTGGAGATTTGCTTAAGGCTGAAGGCGACGCATGGACACTGTCCCATACTGCATCGAAGGGCAGCATAATTCACAGACATCGTGGAATGCTGTTGTGCTAAATGTGGCCGCATCGCAGCAACCTTAGTGATGACCAGAATATAATTGAATAAAGGTCGTTGCTACAATCATTACCACAAAATGAAAGTCATAAGACTCTGTGCGACCAAAGATACTCTTTGCTAGTAAGATAACCCCTAATATTTATCAAAAAGTTCAAACATTTCCCACTAGATTGCAGGCAGTAAGAGCAACCCTGCTTAGTGAATAGATATAAACCAAAAAACTCGAATAAATAGTCCTAGGCTTATATGCATTTTGAAGCAAAAAGTTGACGGCGGAGTACGCCCGTTTGAAATACAGGACGAATGCAATGAAATTTGCAAAACGAACCTGCCTGATTTCATTGGTCTGACCGCGTCGCAGTTTCATTTTAAAATAACAGTCGCCTGCAAAACCGAACTCTTGGCTACAGTCAGACATCACCTTCTTAACGGATGATTCGCTCTCGAAAATCATATAAACGTAGCCGGAGACCTTGGCGTGCTGATTTGATTTGGTGTTGGCATGCAACGAAGAACTTGTCTCCTTCACTGGCCACTCCACACGGCACGATCCGTATTTGCGAAACGTCTTAAACTTGCCAGCCTCTTTCAGTGCAGGGGATGTCAGCTCTAATACCAAGGAATGCTCCATTTGGCGTCGCTGATGAGAAATAGGAAGAAACAGACAGAAAAAGGCAGGGGAATGGAAGAGAGGGGAGGGGGGAGGTATGGAAGAAGAGGTAGCCATATGAATTCTTGCCGCATCCATAACAGCTCCAGATAAAGCTTGGAAGTAAAAAACGCGAAACAATCAACAATGAATGGAATGTGCTGAGGTGAATGTGCTACTACTCCAGAAATCCCTACACGTCCTAGATACGGTAACAACACTTAATTCAACAATGCTCCGACAAACTTCGAAATTTTCCTCTACTTTCCCCATCTCTCAGATCTTGAGAAATTCTATGAGGATGAACTGTCAAATGAACCTTAGAAGACCCTCTCATATAAAGTTTTAAAAGGAACTCCATCTGTCATATCCACAGACAAATAGCCCTTCCTGCAAAACTAAATGGCGAACAGGTTTGAAAGCAAACAAAGCGGCCGAAAGAATTTACGCTTTGATACTTTCGCTCACTAAACCACGTGGTTTCGAACACTCCCAATAAATAACGAAAAAAACATATTTTCTTCAGACTTTCGCACAACCGATCAACGATATAAATCTGTCGATAAATCGTTTCCCGATATTGTTTTTCGACCTGCTATGCTGCAGCATTCGTGCCAACTTCTAGGCACCTTTGAATGCTTAAAACTCACCCTATCCACCCCTCCTCATCGCCCAGCTTTCCTGACTGATGAATTCATTTGAAATTGGGCATGCTGAAAGTTGCCCCAAAATGCGCATTATGAGTATCAATGGCTTAAGTCAGACTTCAGCAGTTGTCGAATTGAAACTGTTGAGCAAACACACAAACCGTCAATAGATGGGCAAACGTAACATCGCAAAAATATGTCATGCGAAGGACTTTTAGCCAAAACATATTTTAAAGATAACAGAGGTTTCACCTCAACAAGTGTCGGTTCGGTGACATCCCGTGGCACTCCACCGAGAAATATTTTACACGAGAAAGTAGAGTTAAGGTAGACGCGCGGAGATAGTTCCCCGTTCCAAACGCTCGCCACCCCACGTGTTGTCGACCGGTAGACTCTACCCAGTGGCATCGTGCCGTATGAAGGAGGCGGCGGTAACCTATGGACGATCATCTGAAAATAACAAAACAGTAGCTAAATTAACAGTCAATTTTGACTGGAGATCTTTCAAGCCGAAACCTGAAGATTCCCCAATCAGACTTCTCGCTTCATAAGGCAAATAAGCGCAGAACCCACGCAGTTTCAAGAAAGCAAATACCGTCTCGTGTGACTCAAAAAGACATCTAAATTTTGCAGCTTCCAACAAAATCCCTTGGCACAAAGAACCCGCCTAACAGTTTTAAGTGCTTCAATGCGTAACCACAAACTGGCAATCGCCAGGTCAACATGCGTCGGAAACCACTGGAAAAAGAGCAAAACCTCCAGAACAAAAGTAGTTTGAAGCCGCGAAAGCTTCGCTGCCATCAACGCTTTTAGCACTTGCAGACCATAAAAGCTTTTTTCCCATAGCTTCAGGTCTTTTGACTCTAAATCGGGTAATACCAAATTTAGCCCGAAAAGCAGTAAACTATGACTCGAAATTTCGTTCAAAAATGGCCGGCAAGACTAATAAGAATTAAGGAGAACTGATGCCCTCGAGAAGTATAGACAGTAAGACGCCTAAGCGAATGCTTCTCCTCGTTCTTCTTCCAGCCTTTCTCCCGTACTTCGTATTTCTTTTCAGTTACGTCGACGCCGAAAGCAGAAATTCTAGACGATAGACAAACAACGGATAATAGAGCTCAAATTCTTTAAACTAGTTGCACATAGATATTGCTTTTCTTACCCCACATATTGGCCCCGCGTACAACGACTGGGAAAGTGAAAGTGCATACATTAACGTTGTCCCGGAAAATGCGACGCAACCACGCATCAGTATATCTCAATGGACATTCAAAACTTGCAGGAGGATTTCATCATGATTCGCAAAATTATTTCCAACTTTGAGTGACTCACAAACGCACGACCAAACAATACCGGTTGCCCATGTATGACTTCAAAAAGATATTCGATTTGTTTGGGTGCCTCGAAGCAGTACTGCTAATCGCAGTCCTTCCAAAGCAAACCAAATGAGCTGAGTCTAGAAGTATCTTAGTTTCCGTTACAACAAAATGTTTTGAATTGTCTAACGAGGCAAGCATTCCATCATCATGACCATAAATCGTTGGAGATAGTCTATCATAACATGATCAGGACCCCAGTTTTTAGCTACAGCGGTATTCGACTCCTTTTAACACCTTTCCCCTTATTCCTTCCCCTCCCCCCTTTATTGTTACACTGCCTTCAAAATTCTCCATTAATTTCGACTCCTTTTAACACTTTTCGTCTTCTCCCCTCCCCACCCCTCTTACTGTTACACTGCCTTCGAAATTCTCCATTAATTTCAGCTCAAAACCCGACCAAAACATGCGACCCCCTTCCCACTCCGAGAGGCAGGAGATGAGCTAATATATGACGCCGATCTCGTCATACCTAAAATCCCTTTATCGAGCCCATCCTTCTTCACATCTATTTTCCTCCAGTAGGTCCACTGTTGACCTCTATGTCGAGGGAAATGTACAAGAAGGGTTCAAAGCCAAAAAAATGTCGACAAACGAGCAACTTTCAATGTCGAAAGCTTGAAGGTAATTTTTTGGTCAACGAAATGGACAGTTCACAAAAGCCGTTGTCTATCATCTTCGGAATCCTTTTCTGTCATCTTCACTCACTATGCACAATACCTCAGCGTTGCATACAAAAAAAAACGATGGATAAATTAAGAGCCATTTTCCTCCATCGCTCCCCCCACCCTTCCGAAAAAAATATCAGCGGTTTCTCATACATTCTCAACATGGTTAGAATTTCTGTGCTGAGAGCCTTATATTTCCAGGTGCGGCTCGCACACTACTGATACTGTTTGTGACCTCTGGCATTGGAAAGTACAAGTGGGACAGTAGTTCAGAGAGCAGATCCGTCAACCAACAAGGGAGCGATCCGGGTTCGACTCCCGGCTCCTCCGTTACACTTTTCACTGCCAGAAGTCGCACACACTCTCAACACTTGCGCGTCGTCAGCGTCATCCAGGTAGGATGGGCGATTCAGTCGACGAATGAACTTTTATAAAATTCGCAAACCATGTCCCACGCGCATCGCTTTAAGTCTGAGCGTGAAATGACAACGCCCGTTAACGACAGATGATTTGAAATCGGGAAAAAAAGAGCCCCTACATTCATAACTGGTCGCAGTGCCGCAAAAATTGACAGTCTCAGGCGTTCATGCAAGAATTGGCTGCAAGTTGCGAAACGGGGGAAGGATGGAAGGAGGAAAGAGGGGGATAAAATGCTCGAGTTAGCGCACTCGCTCAAAAATTAGCGTACTCGCGATGGCCCAAAGTAGAGGTGCTGTACGGTTGAAACTGCCGCCCGATGTGTGGTAAAAAAATTGGTGCCTTGGGGAAAGTAAAGAAAAGCGACCCGCGAATATCTAATCATAGTTCTGAAAGGCTTGCTCGTTAGCCAAACATAATAGGGCCGTTATAATCCCGAAATTTCCTCAGTTTCTTCCTACGCTTTTCAATACGACCTAAGCCACGGGGCATCAGAGACACAACCATACAAGAAAAACTACAAACCTTTTCAGTGTCTATTCCGTTGTGGACATTTCCGCTTCTGGGAGAAGCACCAAACTGGTCGCACTGTGAATAACAAAACGAGGTGCTAGTTTGCACAACCCCGAGGTTAGCCCCACTCGTATTCTTAACTGGAGCGCCTTCGTTGTTTTTCGCAAACGACAGTTTGCCAATCGCCGCATACACCTCATTCAGTTTCTCTAAACTGCTCAACTGAAGATGCACGTGCATATCAAAATAAAATGGCGCTGAATTTTGAATAAGATATCGATGTTAGGAGCGCTCGAAACTTTTGGTCACATATCATTTTCCCTCACTACGATAAGGTGCCATGCACTCGAAGATTATGCTGCAAAATAAAATAATGAAGATTCAGTAATTCATTTGCACTTCTTTGGATTTAACAGCTTTTGAAGAAACGGCCCTCATTCCTCCCCAAAAAGCATAAAGACGAAAATTTAAACTAGCGCGGCAAGTACTTCTAGCAATAACAGATCTTTCTGCTGATTTTCTCTCTCTCTCTCTCCTCAACCTACCGCCTACACAAACGCACCTCCAACACAACTATGTCGCTGGATGGGCACCTTTCTTTGCCGGAAAACCGAAATCAGCAGTTGACTAAGACCTCAATCCCCCCTCCCATCGCCAGTACCTTTGCCTAAACCAAAAAATAAAACCTCAAATCATCGTGCTTCCCTGTCTATCAGCTAAACAGCTTATGCCCCTCACAAATTTCCCAGACAGAGGAGGCGTTCACTGAAACTAGACATTCATCGGCAAATGGTGTCACTCACAGTACTGCGAACTGCTATCAAAGATAACGCTTGCAGTCGTATGCAGTTGGCGGATGCCAGCTGCACAATAACAACTTTCGTTTGTTGCGTCTCACTAGCACCTTTAATTGGTTATATTAGGTACAAACAGTGCAAGTAGAGGGAGTAACAGGAACTATTAGTATCAACAACGACTATTATATGAACATCACTTGCCTCCGCTACATCAGCTTCAGCGGACTGTCAGCTGACTACTACCGCCGGTACTGCAAGGGGGGCGGTGGGTAGAGGAGAGAGGAGGAAAGCGGGAGAGGAATTGGCTCAAAACGGGGTAAGGATGGGGGAGAGCTTAAACAAACGGCGAACGCGTTCGAGAGGAGCTGACCGTTACGAAGGGCTAGCAAGCGAGGAATATGGTATACATGAAAGTTGCACAATAGCAGATATAAGGCTGAAGAGCAATATCAGTAACCTGTGATCTCATCGTGTCCGTGCTTGTGGCCATAACCTTCGGCTTCCACATTCCCCTTGCCATCTTGCTCGGTGGTGCAGCAACCAACAGACCGTGTGTTACTCATCTGAACGAGCGACATCTTCCCATTAAACAAAATCACATCTATTATAAGCAGGGCGCAGCCGTCAGTGGAGTTCACGAAGCCACTTCTGTTCCCCATGCGAAAAATGAAATTGCGAGACATCGCTTGCTGGCCCAAAAGCGCACAGTTCCCGATGCAGTTGCGTACGTGCCCACTACACCGAATTCGGGCACTCTTACACGACACTGACCTCGAAAATGATGCCAAAAATTTGTGATGCCTGTATGCAAGGAATGTTGCTTACTGCGTGGAAATCATTTTTACTGAAAACGCCACATTCCACTGGAAGGTTCTAATTGGCATCTATGACGGTGCCCCTCAACCGATTGTTGCAAGTATATTTTTCGAAAACATTTAAACGTGGCTGTCGCAGCGTCATGACCCAAGCATTGCACTTATACATGAAGTACGTCTAATCGCGTCATTATACACAGCCACATACCTAACAAGACCCGGGACACCAGAGCTTAAGCCATGCCGCCTCTTCACTGACAACCCCTGGCACAAATTTCCCCCGAAGCGACTATACTAACCCATCACACATCAAACTCGAGCGTAGGCCCGAACTCTCCGGCCCAAGCCCGGTGTCTGGTAGGGTTTGCCGACCTGAAGGAGGTGGGATAACCCTCTGAACATTAAACAGCTCATCAGCTTAGCCAATTTCGGTGCGTTATCTTCCACTATCCTCTATACACACTTGCCTGTCCAGTGGACCAATATCAACGTGAAAACAAAACCGGCGCGTCAAGCAGTACATACCTACACCCTTCCATCTCATGCCTTTCCCTTCCGCCGCCCCCTACCCCCATTAACTAGACATCTCACGCTAGCTGCCGACCCTACCACTCAGACGGAAAGCGCTCGGCAGCTCAGAACCATCCCAACCAAAATTTGAACGACAAGCCGCCTGTAAGTTGCAGCGCAAAAATCCATCATCGCAGTGCGCTCTGAGGGTATCGTGCCCGAACGCAACTTGAATTCAGATCTGTGGTTCAGTAACATAATGCAAAAAAAACGATAAAAATTCGAAACACCGAGTAAGTTTCAAGTGAAATTTTCTGCGAGTTGTAAAACAACGATGCTAGCATATATAATTTAATTTTCTATTGTGTTCGCGCCTTATTCTGCATATGCGCATTAACGTTTCACTTTGCAATCTCCGAATCTCCCTTCATTTATTTCGCAAAAACGCTACGCGAAATACGTTGCAAAAAAGCACAGCAAACGCAATATACCTAAATTAAATAACATGCGAACCCTGCGACCGCAAAGAGATCGTATTTTTGGGGTGTTATATGCACTGACCGTGCGTCAACAAATTCCGTTCAGGACGCGTTCGAGCCAACCAATTGTAACCTTTCAACAGCTAGCTAAACATGTGGTCAGGCAATACGCACAATGCCCATTGCTTGCAACCATGTTACCACTCGGGAATAAACGAGTGTTCGCAGTCATCCAGTGATCGTGTACACTGCACAGGTTGATGAACGTTTATGTCCAGCGGTACAGATAAGGTAGAGGTGTTCTGTAAACGTTATACACGTGAAACAGATTGCTTGTAAATATTTTCGCCATCTCCACCGTCTTTAACGTATCCACATCTTTGCCGATCATTTAAAGTAGCCGGTAGAGAATGATTTTCGCTGCGTAAGATATATGCAGCAGCGCCGCGCGGTTCTTAGACCAAAAAAATGGTTAGCCACAAGTTTCAGCTGGAACATTTTCGAACGATCACACCGCAGAGCATGAA
>JPKZ01000163.1:8361-24791 GCA_000803305.1 Toxocara canis | reverse complement strand
GAATCGCTGCTGAGGTCCAAAGAAAATGCGGAAGTTGAGTGTTCCAGCTTGGACTTAGAAAGTGGTACTTACCACTTGAACATCATAAGTCCGGTCCACGAAATACTGCAAGGGTATGCGACGCGTCTTATAGTCGTTATGTCTTCCGGCAGGCGATTCGCATTCGATCATGCAACCAGCAAGTCGACTACATAGCCATGTAGATCGCCTACTACAACGAGTATGCGATCTCAACTGGGTCTACTTCGGCACAAGAAGGATCTGTGCCTGTCATAAAAAGGAATCAAAAAAAGGAAACAGCTTGATGGTCGACGGGTGAAAACGCATATCGTTAAGCGTATTCTTTGTCGTGAACGGCACTTGTCAAACCAAAAAAAAAAACGGTGGGAGCCCGAGTCACTTCGTGACGAAACCTTTCCAGCCAAGTCGCATTTCGAAAATCCAAAACGTTCGGCACATTTCTCAGGGACACCAACACACGTAACAGCAACATTGCCATTTCAGTAGTACGCAACAGCGTCACACCATACGACACAGAGTGAAACGGAAATCTTTTTACTTATGATTTTTGTGGCGGAAATCAAATTACAAACACCATTACGCTGCACACGGAACAACAACAACAGGAAACGTCACATTTTACCACAGCCAAAATCGAAACTACACCCTTATTTCATAGAGGACGGTTCGCCTACTACAACGAGTATTCGATCTCAACTGGGTCTACTTCGGCACAAGAAGGATCTGTGCCTGTCATAAAAAGGAATCAAAAAAAGGAAACAGCTTGATGGTCGACGGGTGAAAACGCATATCGTTAAGCGTATTCTTTGTCGTGAACGGCACTTGTCAAACCAAAAAAAAACGGTGGGAGCCCGAGTCACTTCGTGACGAAACCTTTCCAGCCAAGTCGCATTTCGAAAATCCAAAACGTTCGGCACATTTCTCAGGGACACCAACACACGTAACAGCAACATTGCCATTTCAGTAGTACGCAACAGCGTCACACCATACGACACAGAGTGAAACGGAAATCTTTTTATTTACGATTTTTGTGGCGGAAATCAAATTACAAACACCATTACGCTGCACACGGAACAACAACAACAGGAAACGTCACATTTTACCACAGCCAAAATCGAAACTACACCCTTATTTCATAGAGGACGGTGGGAAACCTAGTAGTAAGGAGATACCGAGAATGCGCAGATATGAGAGGAAGAGGAAGGGAGTCATGAGGCATTTGGTACCTAAGAACATCTTCAAGCACAAAACAAGATTGGAAAGGGTTGCGGATGGAGGGTCTGTTGAAAAATATGGGTGATTTAAATTTTTCTTAATTCTACTTAATCATTTTTAGACATTTCAAATGGCCAATGGGATTCCGCTAAATTCTGCTAAATCACATGAAAACGGAACGGAAATGCTCGTTTCTCCTAAGAACTTCCATTTACTGAGAAAACGGCGAATTAATTTTCGTATTTCCTCCTTCTTAAGGCTCATCTCAGTAAAACAAAATGACGGGTAGGGGGAAATACACTGCGCAGAACCGGTTCAAGTCCCGCCCCTACCTCGCGGAGACAAAAAAATCTCTCTTCCACTGTAATAACAGATGATGGTTTCGACGAACAGAAATAAACGAGCATTTGCTTATATATAGAAGATAAAAGCGGCCCATCGAAATCGGAAGTTCTAGAAAAAAAGCGTTTCAAAGTTGCAAAGGTTGGAATTTTTCTTTCAGGGGCTTGTCTTTTGGCTATAAAGCTATGCATCCTTTATCAAATTCACATAACTTTTAATGTCCAATCTGTCATGAACTGTTGGGCGATTTCGGGATCACATTTTCTACAGACGCCAACGAACGTTATGTTATGTTTTGCGAATTTATGCTGTCAGTTGGTTTGCTGTAATGGGTAAGGAAATTAGAGCGTTTCTCAGCGTATTCGTTGGCTTAAAAGCACAACCATCTATCCTGTGTGTATTCTTCGTGTGTTTTAAGTGCTTTGGCAAATTCGAGTTTGCATGGAGCGTTAAAGCTGGTTGATCCGTAAGTGTTTTGTGTATCTGTCTGTCTCTCCGCTGTTCCAACTCGGGTACTGTGAAAGCTATTATCTCTGCACGCAAGTTCACTTCGCTTCATTAGTCTTGGAATAAGTTCCAAGCACTTAGAAATGCTTAAAATTGCATTTTAATAAGCCTTTTATTGCTCGGGAAAACCTAGGAATAACTTTTTGGGCACACTTGATCGTTTGTTTGCTGCGCGAGAAACCCGTTTAGTTGTGAGTGTGATTGGCAAATCGGAAATCGCGGCAGCCCGCTATCATGCGTTCTTGGCTTGCTTTCAGGTGAAATCTAAACTTATTGGCTGCCACGAGAGTGAAACGGAAATCTTTTTATTTACGATTTTTGTGGCGGAAATCAAATTACAAACACCATTACGCTGCACACGGAACAACAACAACAGGAAACGTCACATTTTACCACAGCCAAAATCGAAACTACACCCTTATTTCATAGAGGACGGTGGGAAACCTAGTAGTAAGGAGATACCGAGAATGCGCAGATATGAGAGGAAGAGGAAGGGAGTCATGAGGCATTTGGTACCTAAGAACATCTTCAAGCACAAAACAAGATTGGAAAGGGTTGCGGATGGAGGGTCTGTTGAAAAATATGGGTGATTTAAATTTTTCTTAATTCTACTTAATCATTTTTAGACATTTCAAATGGCCAATGGGATTCCGCTAAATTCTGCTAAATCACATGAAAACGGAACGGAAATGCTCGTTTCTCCTAAGAACTTCCATTTACTGAGAAAACGGCGAATTAATTTTCGTATTTCCTCCTTCTTAAGGCTCATCTCAGTAAAACAAAATGACGGGTAGGGGGAAATACACTGCGCAGAACCGGTTCAAGTCCCGCCCCTACCTCGCGGAGACAAAAAAATCTCTCTTCCACTGTAATAACAGATGATGGTTTCGACGAACAGAAATAAACGAGCATTTGCTTATATATAGAAGATAAAAGCGGCCCATCGAAATCGGAAGTTCTAGAAAAAAAGCGTTTCAAAGTTGCAAAGGTTGGAATTTTTCTTTCAGGGGCTTGTCTTTTGGCTATAAAGCTATGCATCCTTTATCAAATTCACATAACTTTTAATGTCCAATCTGTCATGAACTGTTGGGCGATTTCGGGATCACATTTTCTACAGACGCCAACGAACGTTATGTTATGTTTTGCGAATTTATGCTGTCAGTTGGTTTGCTGTAATGGGTAAGGAAATTAGAGCGTTTCTCAGCGTATTCGTTGGCTTAAAAGCACAACCATCTATCCTGTGTGTATTCTTCGTGTGTTTTAAGTGCTTTGGCAAATTCGAGTTTGCATGGAGCGTTAAAGCTGGTTGATCCGTAAGTGTTTTGTGTATCTGTCTGTCTCTCCGCTGTTCCAACTCGGGTACTGTGAAAGCTATTATCTCTGCACGCAAGTTCACTTCGCTTCATTAGTCTTGGAATAAGTTCCAAGCACTTAGAAATGCTTAAAATTGCATTTTAATAAGCCTTTTATTGCTCGGGAAAACCTAGGAATAACTTTTTAGGCACACTTGATCGTTTGTTTGCTGCGCGAGAAACCCGTTTAGTTGTGAGTGTGATTGGCAAATCGGAAATCGCGGCAGCCCGCTATCATGCGTTCTTGGCTTGCTTTCAGGTGAAATCTAAACTTATTGGCTGCCACGACCACTGAATACTTCATCTGAATCCCAGCAAAAGTTGATTGCACAAGGCCGAATTGCCTACTCCACAATTTTGAGACTGTCTTTTCCAGCAGTGAGTTGCGAACGCGATTTGTTAAGGAAGTTCGCATGGCGCAATTAGGTTGAGGACATTCAAACTGCAGTCGCCTTCATTCCGGCGGTGCTTATAAGGAACAAATGACTGCCGCATTTTTATTGGTTAGATGAGTTTCATTCAGTAAAATATTGAGAAATCTAAAGCTGCCTTGGAACGGTTGGAAAGATGAACCCTTTCGTTTTCTGGCACTGTTCATACTCGCTATCGTTCATCATTCTGCAAATTCACTCTATTCATTTCTATCGAATATGACCACGAAATCTGCACTTTGAGAGTTGAGGGTATCTTTCTGGGTAGCGATTCATGCCTGTGAGCAGTTCGGGAATTTTTGACACAGATATGACTTCTTGTCAACTTAGGCGGCATTCTGATTAATGAGCGTATATATGAACGCCAAATATTTTATCAAGTCGACGAAGTATACTGCGTGTCAGAATTTGACTGCGCACTAGAGCGCATTATGTCTTTAGGGAATCGGCTATTGACCATAGTTTCCCATTGTGCATTAGAGCGAAATTTTCGTTGCTATAAAATGACATCAATTTCAATCGTGCCGGCCCGTGCGGTCGTTCATGCGAGACCAGCTCGTGAATCGCGCAGATAACGTGCATGTTAAGGAGGCGTTCGAAGTAAGCAACCACCCGTTGCTCACGGGCAGTAGGGTATTCGAAGTCATACTTTTTGTGAATGGCGCGACTGCGGAAGGCTTGGGCGCTCTCAGCGTGTGATAACGACGTGCGTTGCTTTACACTGACATAGCCCGCCACTTCGAACGTAGCTTACGCATGCGTAACAGGACTGCATGAACTTGTTCCCCCTATCTCCCTTTTCCCCTCCCTTCCCCATGTTTTACCTCCCTCTACTCACTACTCCATCAGGAAGAAATATCTGCGACTTCCGGCCCAGTTGCCATGGGAGGACGATGTTTAAAGATAAAAGAAGTTGGAAGAAAATGTAGCCCACAAAAGTGCTGCGCCTGAAAGTTGTTGTGGCAGGGAAATCGCAAAATTTGTTGGGGGTGGTGAGTTCACTTATGATAGCGAGCGTTTGCACCCTTTAAACGCTGTGGAAGGCAGGGTTACTTGTGCGCTTCATCTTTTCATCGTGACATTTTCGTATTTAGGCAAACTTTGTTTGCAAGTTTTGAAGAGGCAGTCCTTTATACGTGAATGAACGGTGTTGAGAACAGTGGAAAGAGCATCAACTATATTTGGTGGGAGGATGAATGAAGGTGTAGCGATATGAGCGGGAACATGATTTGCTTGTTGCTCCAGGTGGCAAAGGGCTTGGCAGAGCGGAAACAAGAGAGGGTGCTGTGCGCACTCTCCTTCACCCTCAGCAGCACACAGACAGAGACACAACTTCGGCCATCGCGCTCAAGTGGGACTTCGCCATGTATTTCGTTGTGATGCTTGCTGGTCGCGTTCCCCATCTGTACTTCTGAATTGCCAATACGCAAATTTGTGGATGTATTCCTGTGTGTGATTTAAGTTATTTGCTGTAATATCGTGGAGACATAAGGTCTCAATAAGGGCGGAGAAAACTGAAAGAGGATTAAACGCAATGTATATTTATGATAAATAAAAGTTGGTTTGTGAAACGGTGCAGTAGACATTTTCATGGAAGACGAGTTGGAACGAAGTAAGTGGATGGACCGCACTATCGTGACTACTTTATTTAATACTCCTTACCAGAACATTACGTTGTATTATAACGTGTTTCTGAAATGTTATAAAATTTTTCATCTTGTTAAACATAAATTTTATGACTTACATCCTACATTATTCATGCGAGAGATCCATTTTCAGAAAACAATGCTGCTACTGCGTTTTCCAATCACTGTTGTTGTTCATACCTCATATGTTGTTTCTGAAGACTGCTTGGATCTATTCTTTTCCATCGAGTTTACAGTGTGGACCACTGTTCAAAGCGGAACAGCCTTACTGCTCTTTGGTAGAGTATCTTTCAGATCCAAGGTCAGTAGCAGCGAATCGCTGCTGAGGTCCAAAGAAAATGCGGAAGTTGAGTGTTCCAGCTTGGACTTAGAAAGTGGTACTTACCACTTGAACATCATAAGTCCGGTCCACGAAATACTGCAAGGGTATGCGACGCGTCTTATAGTCGTTATGTCTTCCGGCAGGCGATTCGCATTCGATCATGCAACCAGCAAGTCGACTACATAGCCATGTAGATCGCCTACTACAACGAGTATTCGATCTCAACTGGGTCTACTTCGGCACAAGAAGGATCTGTGCCTGTCATAAAAAGGAATCAAAAAAAGGAAACAGCTTGATGGTCGACGGGTGAAAACGCATATCGTTAAGCGTATTCTTTGTCGTGAACGGCACTTGTCAAACCAAAAAAAAACGGTGGGAGCCCGAGTCACTTCGTGACGAAACCTTTCCAGCCAAGTCGCATTTCGAAAATCCAAAACGTTCGGCACATTTCTCAGGGACACCAACACACGTAACAGCAACATTGCCATTTCAGTA
The DNA here is from genome assembly GCA_000803305.1 of Toxocara canis. Lineage (NCBI taxonomy): Eukaryota > Metazoa > Nematoda > Chromadorea > Rhabditida > Toxocaridae > Toxocara > Toxocara canis. The sequence goes on along the minus strand of JPKZ01000163.1, from coordinate 18,460 downwards.
GTACGCAACAGCGTCACACCATACGACACAGAGTGAAACGGAAATCTTTTTATTTACGATTTTTGTGGCGGAAATCAAATTACAAACACCATTACGCTGCACACGGAACAACAACAACAGGAAACGTCACATTTTACCACAGCCAAAATCGAAACTACACCCTTATTTCATAGAGGACGGTGGGAAACCTAGTAGTAAGGAGATACCGAGAATGCGCAGATATGAGAGGAAGAGGAAGGGAGTCATGAGGCATTTGGTACCTAAGAACATCTTCAAGCACAAAACAAGATTGGAAAGGGTTGCGGATGGAGGGTCTGTTGAAAAATATGGGTGATTTAAATTTTTCTTAATTCTACTTAATCATTTTTAGACATTTCAAATGGCCAATGGGATTCCGCTAAATTCTGCTAAATCACATGAAAACGGAACGGAAATGCTCGTTTCTCCTAAGAACTTCCATTTACTGAGAAAACGGCGAATTAATTTTCGTATTTCCTCCTTCTTAAGGCTCATCTCAGTAAAACAAAATGACGGGTAGGGGGAAATACACTGCGCAGAACCGGTTCAAGTCCCGCCCCTACCTCGCGGAGACAAAAAAATCTCTCTTCCACTGTAATAACAGATGATGGTTTCGACGAACAGAAATAAACGAGCATTTGCTTATATATAGAAGATAAAAGCGGCCCATCGAAATCGGAAGTTCTAGAAAAAAAGCGTTTCAAAGTTGCAAAGGTTGGAATTTTTCTTTCAGGGGCTTGTCTTTTGGCTATAAAGCTATGCATCCTTTATCAAATTCACATAACTTTTAATGTCCAATCTGTCATGAACTGTTGGGCGATTTCGGGATCACATTTTCTACAGACGCCAACGAACGTTATGTTATGTTTTGCGAATTTATGCTGTCAGTTGGTTTGCTGTAATGGGTAAGGAAATTAGAGCGTTTCTCAGCGTATTCGTTGGCTTAAAAGCACAACCATCTATCCTGTGTGTATTCTTCGTGTGTTTTAAGTGCTTTGGCAAATTCGAGTTTGCATGGAGCGTTAAAGCTGGTTGATCCGTAAGTGTTTTGTGTATCTGTCTGTCTCTCCGCTGTTCCAACTCGGGTACTGTGAAAGCTATTATCTCTGCACGCAAGTTCACTTCGCTTCATTAGTCTTGGAATAAGTTCCAAGCACTTAGAAATGCTTAAAATTGCATTTTAATAAGCCTTTTATTGCTCGGGAAAACCTAGGAATAACTTTTTAGGCACACTTGATCGTTTGTTTGCTGCGCGAGAAACCCGTTTAGTTGTGAGTGTGATTGGCAAATCGGAAATCGCGGCAGCCCGCTATCATGCGTTCTTGGCTTGCTTTCAGGTGAAATCTAAACTTATTGGCTGCCACGACCACTGAATACTTCATCTGAATCCCAGCAAAAGTTGATTGCACAAGGCCGAATTGCCTACTCCACAATTTTGAGACTGTCTTTTCCAGCAGTGAGTTGCGAACGCGATTTGTTAAGGAAGTTCGCATGGCGCAATTAGGTTGAGGACATTCAAACTGCAGTCGCCTTCATTCCGGCGGTGCTTATAAGGAACAAATGACTGCCGCATTTTTATTGGTTAGATGAGTTTCATTCAGTAAAATATTGAGAAATCTAAAGCTGCCTTGGAACGGTTGGAAAGATGAACCCTTTCGTTTTCTGGCACTGTTCATACTCGCTATCGTTCATCATTCTGCAAATTCACTCTATTCATTTCTATCGAATATGACCACGAAATCTGCACTTTGAGAGTTGAGGGTATCTTTCTGGGTAGCGATTCATGCCTGTGAGCAGTTCGGGAATTTTTGACACAGATATGACTTCTTGTCAACTTAGGCGGCATTCTGATTAATGAGCGTATATATGAACGCCAAATATTTTATCAAGTCGACGAAGTATACTGCGTGTCAGAATTTGACTGCGCACTAGAGCGCATTATGTCTTTAGGGAATCGGCTATTGACCATAGTTTCCCATTGTGCATTAGAGCGAAATTTTCGTTGCTATAAAATGACATCAATTTCAATCGTGCCGGCCCGTGCGGTCGTTCATGCGAGACCAGCTCGTGAATCGCGCAGATAACGTGCATGTTAAGGAGGCGTTCGAAGTAAGCAACCACCCGTTGCTCACGGGCAGTAGGGTATTCGAAGTCATACTTTTTGTGAATGGCGCGACTGCGGAAGGCTTGGGCGCTCTCAGCGTGTGATAACGACGTGCGTTGCTTTACACTGACATAGCCCGCCACTTCGAACGTAGCTTACGCATGCGTAACAGGACTGCATGAACTTGTTCCCCCTATCTCCCTTTTCCCCTCCCTTCCCCATGTTTTACCTCCCTCTACTCACTACTCCATCAGGAAGAAATATCTGCGACTTCCGGCCCAGTTGCCATGGGAGGACGATGTTTAAAGATAAAAGAAGTTGGAAGAAAATGTAGCCCACAAAAGTGCTGCGCCTGAAAGTTGTTGTGGCAGGGAAATCGCAAAATTTGTTGGGGGTGGTGAGTTCACTTATGATAGCGAGCGTTTGCACCCTTTAAACGCTGTGGAAGGCAGGGTTACTTGTGCGCTTCATCTTTTCATCGTGACATTTTCGTATTTAGGCAAACTTTGTTTGCAAGTTTTGAAGAGGCAGTCCTTTATACGTGAATGAACGGTGTTGAGAACAGTGGAAAGAGCATCAACTATATTTGGTGGGAGGATGAATGAAGGTGTAGCGATATGAGCGGGAACATGATTTGCTTGTTGCTCCAGGTGGCAAAGGGCTTGGCAGAGCGGAAACAAGGGAGGGTGCTGTGCGCACTCTCCTTCACCCTCAGCAGCACACAGACAGAGACACAACTTCGGCCACCGCGCTCAAGTGGGACTTCGCCGTGTATATCGTTGTGATGCTTGCTGGTCGCGTTCCCCATCGATACTTCTGAACTGCCAATACGCAAATTTGTGGAGCCATAACCGCACGATCGATATTTATACGACAGTCAAGCTGCATTGTCTGCCTATCTTGTGCTCCTCGGTCGCCGCTTCTTCAGTAAACCACCAGGTGCACGTTTGGTCGAGGTGACGACTTATATTTTTTGACCGTTTCTTATTTTGTATTGTTTTTTTTTCATTAGAATGTTTCTTACAAAGTTGTTTGTGTTTTCGCAGGACATACGAGTTTTTCTAGCTATTTTGCAGTATCTGAGGTCATTCAGTTCGATCCGTACCTATGTGCGCTGCCGTCCCCTGTGTATGTGGCCGTTGTCCTGATTTTATTTTTGGTCTCTCGTAACAGATGTATAGGTCAACCAAGCATGCAGTGATATCGTTCAGTGCAGCACCAAATGCAATTAAAAACCGGCCGAGAAGTCTGCATTGCTAACTTAGCATTCCTTTCCTTGTATTTTCATCTCAGCCCTCATATGGGGGTCGCATGTGGAAGACGTACGGAGGAAGCGTGTGAAATTTATGGGTCGCGAATGTGGTATTGTTCATGAACTTAATGGAACGAACAACAGGATATGAGGTCAGCATGGCAAATCTTTTTTCCCTTATCCCCCTCCGCAGGCATGTCGAGTGGGAACCATAATGGAGTTTATTCGTTGTTGATCGAACATTTTCCCCTTCTGCACACCCTTTTGATTTCAAAACCTCCTTGTCCAAAAAAAACTGTTTTGGGACTGCAGATAGCGCCCTGCTTACGAAAATTCTGATGATAGTGTCAGACTTTCTTTAACTCTCTTTTTTTTGTTAGGTTCCAATTGTTGTGGAAGGTGCCCGAAAGCGGCGATCGGTCGGTTTGCGTTACGATACGTAGGCATCATAGGAAATTTATTCGTTACGATTTAAATTTACGTTACGATACATTGAAAAAAAAGCCGTAAACACATAAAGTGTATTGTCGGTCCGTATATGCGCAAGGCTGTACACAGGAGCGACGGATGTTCGAAATAAACGTGTCTATAAGCAGACCACTGTGTGTACTTCGTTTTGCCAATTAACTGTGAGGTACAAGAACGTTGCGTGCTTTAGCCGACCACTCGATCATATATTTAAAGTTTATGTGGAACTGAGACAGGCGTTATCCAACTTTCCAATAGGCGATTCGCACTTTAAATCCTATTAAATCCTGTTCACGCTTGCATATCCCGTTCCCGATCGTCTATGGCATCGTCTGAAATCTTTTCGTGCATCTTTTCAAGTCGTTTCGCGCATCTTTTCCAAGCATTTCGAGCAATGTTTGCAATCGTTCAGCGAATCGTTCCCAATCGTTAACCCTTTCGTTGAACCTTAACTGCCTGCATATTGTTTAGCCCTTTTTTTCTCCTTTCTTTTGCAGACCATTTTTGTTGATTCGGTCACATTGTCTCACCAGTCCGTATTAGTGGCACTGGTAATATCGGTTTCCATTAGTCTCCTGCAGGGAAAATCCCCATTGTAGGGGGTAAGCGCGAATTTTTGGATTATTCTGTGAGAAATGAGCTTCCAAACTACTGCTGCCATATTTACGCGTCAGAATTGAGTTTCCAAACAAGGGTAATTGTTGATCAGCTCGACTTTATTAGTGCTGAACGCCTGTCATGGACAGCTGGCAATTCGTAAATTTCACACATCTGTTGTGGGTTTTTGGTGTTTTTCATATGATCGGAACTCTTGAATTTTCCTGTTGTAGGGGTGGACATACGTTTTTGAGGGGCCGGTGGTCTAGGCAGTGCATCCTTTCAGCCCCTTTATATTATAAAAGAGCAGTAAAAAGGAAAAATTGCGCTCCTGATCCTACGAAAGTACCGGAGGCTGCAGCCCCGAACGTATAGAATCCACCGCTGAATGAAGTTTGGAAGTCATTTTGGACCATGTGTACTACGCTGTGCCAACAGTCCATGCGTGAGTTTCGATGAATGCATGCACCTAATTGACTGCTTATGCTTGACCTGACGCTACTCGAAGGCGTGGTTCACCTATTGTAACGCCGCCAAGTTACTGATGTGTTGAGCCGGGACGAAGTGAAGCCTTACTGAAAAACGTAGAAAGCAGAAGACGAACCGTTGAGAGCTGTACAAGGACGACGGAGGACGCTAAACCATCGGCCTATTCTCTGCAACGAACGTAATGGCAGTAGGGTTTGAAACTGGCTAAGAAAAAAAGCAGAGAATTGTTGAAATATAATGAGACAGACAAAAGCACATTTATCACCATGGAATCACGAAATAAGTCGGCGCGCGGTCATGTTCCACAACATCACCCCGGCATGATGTGACTGACATTTGCGTGTGCCATCAAAGATTAGCATTTAAAATAGTTTTCTTGAAACAAAGTTGATGGTTTTGTAGAGCGATGGCGACATCGGAAGAGCGTAAGCTCGAGTTGGAGCGCAAGAAGCAGAGATTGGCAGAAATGCGCGAGGACAAGAGACGTCGAGAGGAAGAGCGATGTCGCATGCTGCTGCGAAGATCACCTCAGGAGAACGGAGCACGTGAGTGTATCCCGTTGTTCCTTACAATTGCGTGTGCCATCAAAGATTAGCATTTAAAATAGTTTTCTTGAAACAAAGTTGATGGTTTTGTAGAGCGATGGCGGCATCAGAAGAGCGTAAGCTCGAGTTGGAGCGCAAGAAGCAGAAATTGGCAGAAATGAACAAGGACAAGAACGTCGAGAGGAAGAGCGATGTCGCATGCTGTTTGGAAGATCACCTCTGGAGAACGGAGCACGTGAGTGTATCCCGTTGTTCCTTACAATCCGGTTTATGTTCTCCAATTTTCGGCTTGTATTCCTGTCGCCCTGTCTCGCACATGGTTGCCTCATTTCACCGTGTTATCACGCATAATTTTTCCGAGTGCAAAAAAGTTCATAGTTTTTAGAGATGTTTTATTGAGAATCGGCTGTTTTTAGAGGAGGGTTGTTTTTGACTTAGCGAGGTATTGTATGTTTTCAGTCCCCGCGTTGCCGAAGACGTTTTCGCAGAAGGACTTGGAGGACATACTTAAATCACTAGGGATCCCAGCTCAGCCGCATATCGAAAGGCCCGTCACACCAACTGGAGTCGCATCGAATGCAATATGTGATTGTTGAATGATCTGTTTTCACAGTTCATTTCGGACAGGAAACCCATTCCTCCTCTTTGTAGAGTTGTTTATGCTCTGTCTATTGAGCGAATTCTAGTGTGTCGACCGAAAAGATCCTTTTTTTGCACCCAGGTGCGATTTTTCATCGTTTTTCCTGTGCAGATTTTAACACATTTACTATACGTTTCATGTACCTCCTTTGTTTTTCCGTGCGTTCCCTTATTTTTTTTCGCAGATGAATACAGAGGTTTACCGTAGGCCCGTGGGCTCCCTGTCTACCGGATGTTTGGATGGCGAGTATGCATGTATGGTTCATCAATGATCATGTCTAAACTTGTATTTGCTTTAAATCCATTTTTTTTTTTTTTAAATTGGATCCATTTCGACAGGGAAGTTAGACGAAAATTTCTAACGAATTGACAGTTCGTGGAGGCACTTCATGTTCGGATCCAGCAGTTGTCTTGCACTTGCGGTTGTCTTACATTGTTAGTACTCAGTTCTTATTTCCTTCCTCACTCATTGCTCACTCGGTGTTCTTCATTTTACGATGCTTGAAGTGCTTCTCTTCGTTTTAATGGCGATCCGTCATTTACCGTTTCATTTTGCTGTTCCATTTTATTAATATGGCGCTTTTTTTAAAATTTACAGCTTATTTCTTGATCGATTGCCAGTAGTATGGCGATAAACGTATAATAAGACATCCGACCGTCTTCAGCTATGCGTAAAGTCATCCAAATTTTTTTGGCACTCTTGATGCGACAATTTCGAGTGCGGTGAAGAAAAACGTTCTAATCCGCACTTGCCAAGCCCTGTCTGAGTTATTGACAGAGAACGCAGAAATTATGAGGAATATGATCAGTGTTTGTTAAGGTATGTGTGCGTTGTTTGTTCCACTTTAATAGCTGAAAAGGCGTGAATATTGCGTGGTGCTTCTCTTTTTCAGCCAACATATGAATGAAGACCCACTGAAGCAGGTGCCACAGGGAAGTAACCAGCTCGATTGTCGGCAAATTACGTGTAATGCGCAAAAATTTTTACTGCGACACAGCATCTGGTCCATATACGCTGACAAGGTGGTGTATATCGTCTGCCCTCCATCGCTTATCCATCGCTCATACGATGCGAAAAATTGAGGAATCCGTACTCGAGGCAGAATTACGTATTGAAGAGGATATGTCGGATGTGAGGATTCTGCAGGCAACTGTAGAATCATCTCACGCGAACGATCCGCACCCAGTCATTGGCGGAAAACCTAAGCTCGACTGAGACCACATAGCCTGACAACGCAACCTAGCCTCTCCCTGTCTCCACCTTTTTTGCCAACATATGGTGTGGTGGCACGTTACGTCATCAAGCTGACTAGTAAGGTGGTCTCAGAACACCCCTAGCTCTTATTGGTAGTAAAAAATACATCAAACTTGCAACATTTTAATAGTAATATTTCAATAGTCATAATTTCACAGCACTCAGACGTTAAAATACAACAAAAAAAGCAAAAAAAGAACGAAATCAAGCATGCTCAAGAACGATATAACCAACTGAACGCCATTCTCTCCATTCAGACGGACCGTTCCACAAAAATCGACAAAAACGACACAGGTCCACCTCCCTTGGATCGCGTTAAATTTAATAACGAAGAGAACGCGCGATGCAAATGGGAGATGGTATATCACACGCAATATACAGATGCACAGCTGTACATTAATCACATAGCAGCTGTACGATTTCAAAGGCAGTAACGATACGGTTTACGCGATGTACAACAGATGCAGATCAGCTTTAAGTCGTAAGAAGGCAACGCGTGGGCGAGGTTGAGAGGAGGATGGAGGGGCGAATCACACTTAAAAGGCGTAACGCAGAACAACGTCAGTAAACAAATTTCTTAAGGGGAATTCAATCGCTCTGAACAAACGCGTTATCATGTTTACACAGGTTAGCAGTGTCCTCGTCATAAAATTGGCCCCTCTGCAACCACGATCTGCATTTTACATCCACACTTCAAAATCTCCATTTTGTTCGGTCCAGAAAAGTAGAGGGGCGGGGAGGAGTGGAAGAAGAAAAGCTCAAACCATTACCTACCAGATCGTTCGACTCCTGTGAAGAAAATGAAAGTGATTTTCGAGAGAAAAGAAAACAGTGACAGGTAGATGAAGCCTATTACAATGAAAAATTGCGCAAATATTTACATGCTCAAACGATGGAAAATCGAAGGCCAAAATAAGGATGGCAAACATATAGCCTTAGAGTGACGTCCCTCACGCTTATCTGCTGTTTTCGACTATCAACAGCTTCAAATGACTCATAAATAGAAATCTGCGACAAAATAAAACTACATTCATGAGAAATACAATCTAACAAAGTAAACAACTCAAATTCCCTCAGCTTCATTCAGCATTATATTTCCACATTACAGCTGGTTACCATGAGCAAAGACTACTGGTAAGTACTGTACACAGTTCTATGTGCAACGAATGAGGAACAGACAATAACAAACAAGCATCGTGTACTGTGACTTCGCTCAGGACTCGCCGACCGGCGCTCAAAAACAACATCGAGTAAGCAATAAGAACAAGGAAACAACTGAAACTCGTATTAAAACGATCTAGCTGAAAGAGGTATACATATGGCTCGACTAACTGACATAAGAACCACTCGGCAAATTAATTGAATGGCAGATTAAGTCTTTTAAATGAATCATAGCAAGATGCAGTGCGTAAAACAAACTGTTTTAACGAGCGGATCTTGCTCCATAACGTAAATGTCGGAGAAGGATGGCGATGTACTTGCCGAGTGGCTCTTATACCGTGACATGATTCAGACCTTCAAGTGTTTCTTCCGTGCTGTAGCATCTGGAACTCGCATATTCCCATTCTTCTCATGTAAAACAGGAAGACCGTGCCACACACTTTTTCGTACTACTCTAACCAGCCTTTCCATTTTAGTCCCTATCAATCGCCTCTCTAGCCGCACCTCAGTGGTACTATGTGACAGCAGATATGGAGAGCAAGAAATCCTCAAGAACCATAAAAATTTCAGAAAAAACCACGAAAAATAAAATACCATAACATCCTCCAACCAGCTCAGCATTTGTAAAGTTGGAAAACTGGAAGGTTCTAAAAAGAACAAAACAAAACAAGAAAAGTCGATTAGTTAAAACAACGGCCTGTATGAGGCAATTTAAGGCAACGGCCTGTGGAACAATAAAACGACAAGCACAGCCAACGATCAAAACAAAGGCATATAAAGCAACTAAAAAACAACATTCCCGACCAGGTGATCTTAAAAACCACGCAGATCACTTCTATAAACTTGAACACATCTTCTTCAAAGTATTTAAAATGCACATGAACATCGCAAGTCGGTTTAAAAAAAGATGTATACAGCTACATAGAAAACTCACATATTAAGCAGCTGAGAAACTAGTCAACCAGTCCATCTCAGCTCATCTCAGTGAAATGAACAAGGTGAAATAAAAAAACTGTAGGCCAAATGAAATGAGCAAAACAAAATTGGCACCGAAAATAAGCGAAACGAAATGAACGAGATCTGCTCAGAGCATGAAATGAAATGACCGATGGAAATAAATAGGAAACATCACAACGACAATGTTCTTGACTTCAGAAACATAGAAGGAGAAGCGGTGAAAAGCCACACCAAGGCATAACACAAATTAGATACTCAGCGCATCACTTTTGTCAAAATCCTGGTAACCAAGCAGCTATAGAAACGCCACAAATGTTCAAGTATGAAGGAAAAGCGCCTAAGATGACGAACAATTTCAAACCATTCGTTTGGGCTAGTGGAATCTAGTGGAATGAACTGAAGGAAATAATCGTGCCATTTATACTTACAGCGGTTCACCAGCACAATACAGAAATATGGTCTACATCTTGTTGGTATGCGTAGGCACACATGCATGAGGTGCTAAAATTGCGGTAAGAGGTCCGTGGTGCAAGTCTCTCGTTCCCAAGCCGCTCGCTTGGACCTACCTCACATCAACCGACTATCTTGACAAGAACCTTCGTCTTATCGCCTCT
>JPKZ01000162.1:290370-300892 GCA_000803305.1 Toxocara canis | reverse complement strand
CTATAGTCTGCAAGAAATGATGACTACGAAATAACCTCGATTATGGTAAGGACTAAATGGATGGTCGCTTATTTAGTACGTAATGAGAAACGTGAATGGCGGGCAAGTTAGTATATAGCAGTGTTGAAGACGCCTTAAGTGAATACAAAAACGGAAGTGTTCACATGGATACGAACGGTGAGCTCAGTTAACGCCAAACAAAACAGAAAACACTTCGCAATTAATGCCTACGTGACGATTTACGGCGATTCGAGAACAAGAGGAATGCTATAGCTCATTAATTAGTCATAAGACAACAATATCTTGCACAGAGGTATGACTACTTAAATTATGTGCAACGAGTAAGAAAGGAGACGTCAGCTACTACCTCAGCTAATGAAGGGACGATGAGAAGGTCGGGCAATCACAACCCTTTAACTAGAATTGCACTTCTCTTTTTCTGAAACTGCAAGTTGTTGGGAGTTAGCATATTCTTAGCGAGACAACATGACGTTCCTTTCTACTGCTAACAACAATGTAAACAAACAGACAGCGGATACAGATATAAATCTGTACAAAGGATCATCGAAGGTTAGCCTTTCTTTTAAATAGACATTCACTTTTAAAAAAAGTCATCGTTGAAACTGTCTTGTGCTACAAATATAAATAGTCACTTAACGAGTGTTTTGAGTTCCAGAACCAATAATTTAAAAAATTTGATGAGAAAACTTTACGTTTCTTCAACGTAAAAATTATTCGTTTTAGGAATTCTTATTTCAGACGAGACGTTTCAGAAATTTTCCGCAATCTAGTAAACAAAAAGGGAAATTTCTTAATCGAACTACAAGAAAGAAAGGAAGCAGAAGTAAGTTTGGGCATAATGCAATTCATACACAACTGCGTTGCTCGAATTTGGGTATGAGCGTCAGCGTTCGTTTTACTTTTCTCCGTAGATGTCGGCTAAATTGTTAAAACGTGGTCCCCATTTTCCAATCTGAAATGTAACAAAATATTAAAGCTATTTATGAATAATCCGTAATATTCAAAATGGCTTCCCACCTCATTTTATCCTACTCTCAACGCTTCTGGCTGTTTACTAGGTGTATTGTCTGTCGGTAAAAGTGCACAGTGAACGTGATCAATTCAGTTATCTCTAGAAATTAGGAAGAACCCCCATTCCCCACCCCCGTCCCTCCCCCTCTTTTTTCCGATACGTAAACATTATATAGGTGCATTACAGCTTCCCACTTCCATGAATGACAAAATAAATAAGAAAATAAAAAAACAGATAAACGACGAATCAGAACCCCTCAACGAGCAAGTTCAATCCGTTTCAAATAAAAAGGGTACGCATCACGAGTATCTATATTATTATCAATAGTATTATTCGCAACTATCAATTATTACTTCCCCATATCATTCCCACGCAAGAAATGAATGTCACAAAACTTCTAAGTCTCCCCTTGTTATTCTATTTGCTATTAAAATCGTGAAGTCAACCACAAAGTTTACCTCTTCGTTGAGATTGCCAGCTGTGCCATTGTCATCTGCTGATTCCAAAGAGTCGAGAGTAACTCTGAAAAACATTATGCAATTGGTCGCGTATTTAGCGTTCCATTTAACTCAGCAAATGTATACAGAACAACGCGCAATGCCCGTGGGCAATTTCGATAACAAGAAGGGGAAGTACGGGGAAATCTATGCCCCATATGATCCGAAGAGAAAAATCGGAGATCCCCCCCCCCCTTTAAATATTCGCATTACGTAGGCATTGGATTTCGGCGTTGTAAGTAACAAAGTGGACCACGACGATGAAGGTCTTTTAGCGGATCAATTTAAATGCCCAGTGTAAGTTGTAAACTGAATATTTCGTCCAGTATGTATATAAGTAAACAGGAATTTCTGATCGATGACCGCATTCTTTTGCCTGTTACAGTCTCAGACCTCTTGATTACAATAAACTCACTCATTCATTCGTTTATTATTGGCACGGCTGAAGAGGAAGGAGACAAATGTGTTCTAATTTCTGCCATACCCCTACAAGTCTTGGACCTATCAGTTACAAATTGCACATATAGTTTACTGCCCGCTTCGCCCCGATTCCTTTTTTGGCAAATATCATGTATAAACCGGGACCGACCCCCTCACCCCTCTCCTCCCTACCACCACCAAAAAAATGCTGTATCTGACTAAGTCAACATCACCATTTCTACTTATTGTCGCATAAGAGAGAATACAGGAAACAGATGTGCTACAATTTTTAAAAAATTTACCGCGAAACGTTATCGCCTTCATCGTCATATATTCGAAGCTCGTCACAAGGAGCGGTAGCGTCCGGATTTGCTTCCAGCGATTTTATTCGGTTGTTCAACTTGTCATCTATAAAATGCGTATGTAGACACACTTTTAAAACCAACGTGATATTTTGCTCCAATGAAACCATCACATCCGATTTCCACTTTTTTTTCGCATTAAACGGAAAGACAAAGAAGGCAGTTATTCAGCAAGTCTTTTTCTTAAAAAATAATTTAATCGCAACGATAAGCCATGCAAGTTCAAGTTTGGTTACAAACCTAAATTGATAAAGCTTTTAAGGTGCATTACGTATTTTGAACAACATTACCCCCTCCCCTCCCCTCCCCTCCCCTCCTGCTCTATCATCTGCTGTAACGAATCACAGATGCAAGCAACTAATCTAAACCAAGAAAGACAAATCTTTTTAACCATCAATGCATCCCTCTAGTATGCAAAAATAGACAACGAACACTTACCGACAGGTGGCGCCTTGGGTGTTGGGTAAACTGGTGTTCCATATCCGCCAATACCATTACTCACGATAGGCATTACCGGTTTGCGTAACTGACTGATATAATACTGGTCATTATCTGCTTCACCTCCATCCTCCACATCGTAGGGCCGTAGATTATCACGGTTCAAGTCTTCAGGTCGAACAGGTTCAAACGGCGGCGTTTGTCGACGGGTATACACTACGATTAACAGCACTAACACTGAAAGCAGGTATTACCAAAATAAATGAGCGATTCTGAGTTAAACTGATTTGCTCTTTTAAACAGAGCCTTTTTTGCGCTATACAAAAACTATTCGCAGTACCGACGTTTTCTCGTGTATTTCCTGAATATTCTGATTAGCTTCATTATGGTTAAGATCATGGAAAGAAGGACGAACGATCGCAATCCTCGTGAAATATACATCGTGGGTCGAAGCTTTGTAGACGCGCTCCCTAAGCCACTTGCAAAATCCGTTGTGATCAAAGACCAGTATCAGGTTCAGAATTGATTACGCGCTTTGACTTCCGGAAATTCGCCCCTGATGATCTCAATCTATGGTACCAAGCCGGTCAGCGGGTAGAAATTCCTCGCTCAACAAGAAGAATTACGGGCAGCATTGATGGCAATCCAGAAACGACGTTGGACGTTGACAGCGAAACTGGTTGGAAAAGTATAACAGTCAGAAGAGATCTAGTACGAAAATGCAACGCAGAAGAGAACTGTATGGTAGAAATGAGTGAAGATTTGAATGTATACTACCAGCTTCCACGTTTTGAGGTCGCTGGTACAGTCTCTTCAAATCTGCTCACACAATCGCAGATAAAAACACCTACTGTCACGATTTGCAATTGATGTGTCTGGAGCTGCGCACACTTCAGATTGGAACAGTGAGCAAAAACGGCACATCATGATGCAGAACCGTGCAAAGTCCTACTCTTCACAAAGTATTCAGTAAAAGGTGAACTGTTAAGTAACGTTTCCGAACTGGTAGACTTCGCAAACTTTTTTACACTTCGATACTTGTTGTCGATGATTATAATATACGTTAAGAGAGACTTTGAATCACAACTTTATGGTGCTTATTGAAAACGTTTATTAATATCAGTTTTTTCTGCATTGCTCTAAAACATCCAATCATGTATTTTCATCTAATTGATCGGAATGAATCGTAGCAGGAATTGTTTTTTCTTCTTCAGCAATAGGTAAACAAACTGAAGAGAAGTATTGAAATTCTCATATTTTGAACTCGAAATTAGAAATTCAAAGAAATTAAGCATTCGCATGTCCAAACTTAAAGACCAGAACTAGGGCATTGGAATTTCAGTATTCCCAACGATATTAATTTTTTTTTTCTGATGAAGCTTATTGCACCAAACGATCGATGAATCAGTTCAATTATTTAGTGAAATATTATTTGCATTGTCACTTATGCTTGCAAATCAAAAGGATAACATTGTATATATTGAGAGTAGAGTTCCTCTAATGAGTTATTCGTTAACTTTTACCTTCAATGAACGATTGTGTGCTGCTATAATTCAGCAATTACTGTTTAGCTTCTTATTTCAGTTGAATTTCAAATATTTTATGAACTATTTCATACAAATGACTGGAGAGACGACGCCTAGACAGACTATCATTTAGATAAACTCAACAGATTTTGGGAGTTAGGAGTTTTTGAGCGTCTAAGGTTGCAACGAGATTTGAAAGTGATTTGAAATTGTTTATGGGATGAGTTTAGAATTAGCATTCAAGGAGCGGGAAGTGCATAAGATTTTTTAAGCCTGAATACTCGAGTGAGGGGCGCTAAGTTCTCGTCTACTGTGAAGATCAACAGACTCATTTTTTTGAAGATCACAGCACAGGAAGTTCATTTTAGCACAACCGTCATCATAACATAGAATTTACCATTAAAAAAATTAATAAACCTCTAAAATGAAACGTGCAGCTAAAAAGGTTCCATTTCAACTACTAAAAAGGTTCCACTTAAGAAACTGACTATGCTAGCTGTACTTTCCACTTTGTTTACTTGAAATATTCGATATGTCACAGTTTGCCTCATTTCAAATTTATTGAAGCGGTCGGAATTCGGCATGCTGTTCACGTGAAGAAAGATCATCAAGTTTGTCTTCCAAGAACTGATTGATAAAGCTTCTCGGTGCATCAACAAATAAAACTTCCACTTCTTTTTTTCGATAAATCGATCGCAAAACACTGATCATCTTTTTTTCGATAAATCGATCGCAAAACTCTGATCATCTAGACTTACAGTGTAAAAGACAAACGAAGCGCTTTTCTTTTTGGCTACGATATTAAGACCGAATGCAACAATGTAATTTTCATTTGAAATTTTTCGTAAAGATCGACTTTAATTTTTCTAACAATAAATGACATTTAATTTTTGCACAAAATTTCTGAAGTGTTTCACAATCAGAGAATGAATAATATTTCAAATGGTTGAAGCGAAGGAAGTAAAACGACGAAAGAAAGCGCATAGAAATATCATTTAATAATTGATTTGAAATGGTATTTTTTGTTCGCTATTCAATGCTATTCGAACGCAATACGATCGCATATTTGGCTGCAAAATTTTTGATTACACTCACTCGGGCCTCAATACGAGAATCATCATTGCTCTGTGTATGGATACCATTCATGAAAGATACCATCTGACATGGGAGTCACATTTCAAAAATTAAGAAAAAACGATGTCATGCATCTGGGAACGATATTTTATTCCACTGAATTTTGGTCTTTCTCAACTTTCTGATCGTTCAAGTATAATTTTTCAATGAGTTGTTAATTCAGAGTTGAAACAATGCACGTAAGCTAGATTCCAGATGCAACGCAAACGTTTCGTTTTTTTTTTCACTCAAGGCGACAGCTTGCAATCGATTAAAAATGAGATAACGAATATGGTTTTCCATAAAAATTTCATTCCAAATGGAAAAGTTCGCTTCAACTTGAAAGTTCTTAAAAATTTCCCCTAAATTTTTTCAACGGCAATAGCCCGATCAACAGCGCGGAATGCGTATTATATGGGATGCGTTAAATTTTCGACTGTAAAAGCTTTAACTGCTTTTGGTGTGGACAGATTTTGGGACTTCGAACTTAAACCAAATTTTTAACCGATATTTCCAAATTTAGAATTTAAAAATTATAAGTACCATACAATAATTTATACTTTTACTAAACAGTGACTAGCATTTATGACGTTTATTGTGCAAACGTTAAAGCACTGCGTAAGGCAAACAAAGTAACGCAATTTAGCAATTTAGCACTGCAAACTAATTAATGAAAATTTATTAATAAAAAAAACTTATTTATGAAGAATTTGTTGAACAATTTAGCAAAAAAAAAAATTGTTTGTTATGTTGGCAAGAGTTGGCTCATCGATTGCAAAACCAAATTGCAAGTAATTACCTGGTTGTTATGATACTCGTTTTCGGTCTAGCCGTCATTCAATCAATATCTGATATGATCGTTTTATTCTAATTTTGATCATGGATACGTATATAAGTTGATCGATCCATTAAACGCTTCGAAAAGAAATCAAATATTCTACACCAAAAAACATCACATTTTGGTAAGATCGCTTATTTCGCAAAAATATGCAGTAGTTCAGTGGTAGAGCTCCAGCTTCGTATGCGGGAAAACCGGGGTTCGATCCCCGGGTGCTTCCCACCATACCACCGACAGCCCAGCTAGCGGATGGTATTTAACGACAAGATAAGACAGAATGGCTGTGCTCGTCGTGCGTTTGCATCTCAGTAACAGTGAGATATCGCAGTGAAGGCCCCGAGCAATCTTTGAATCTCTGAATAATAAATATCATAAATTTTATCTTTAGAGAAAAAATTTTTGGGAAACGAAAATGGCGCTAATAGCTTTTCATTTTTAAATTACCATACATCTTTGAAATAGATCTCCTCCAATTAATAAGGTCCTATCCAGGGAACTTAGGCCCATTTTAATATGGGCAAAAATCTGTAGGCTCCATCGACAATGCTTTTGATTCTAAATTTTGTTAACGCTTGAAGCTTTAGGACTTTAAAAAACAAAATGAATTAGTGGATAGGATCGTGAAGATGCGCGAAGAAAACCGAAAATGTTGCGAAAACGTCTCTGGTTCACCATGGGCAGTTGGCACCATGTGCAATGAGCCAGGTCAGCGACAATTTCATCAGAGCTTTCGTCACCGCCTTGGAGATGTGACATTCCCGGCTTAGCAACTCCACTGTCTCTCGGGCTAGGCTAGAGGACGTAGGGGGCTCGTTCAGAGCTGTGCCACGACCTCATTTCGACTTTCATTTGTTTGTTGCTTTTGCAGTGTGTTGCTATCGTTAACGTTATAGGTAGTCAGTTGTGTTGATGGCTATTACTGACTACCTACGACGTTAACTTCTTTGCTCGTTTTTGTGCTTTGTGTTTATTGTTGTGTCTGTGGATCGCTTTACTCCTTGTTGGTGTTTTCGTTTATAACGAGTTATTCGTATTGCCGACTTTGTTATGATGTTGCTCGATCTCACGTCGAGTGTAACGAGTAGGTTTAATTACCCAAGTTTGAGTTTCGACGGGCGACGAAACCGCAGTATCACGCGAAGGTCCAACTTGGGGACGAGAAGAAACTTTGGATTGCAATAACGGGCACGAGCGGACGAGCCAACGATCAGGCTGGTTGCTTTTGTTTGAATTTCTCGCTTCATTTCGAGTGCTCTATTGCAAGAATTTCGACCACCCATTTCCAAAGGAAATTATTAAATTTTTCTGCTACAGGTGCTGCATTTTTTTTTGGTCGCATCGACGAAACTGTGGTACACCGATCATTGACTGGGAACTATGCGTACCTGTAGATCCGTGGGTTCCTTCGTGTTATCTTTCAGAATCTCATTGACAATCCGTGCGTACAATAATATTTTTTTTGTTCGGTTTCCTCATAGATTCATAGCAAAATTAGTTCCGATGTCGAACAAGTAAAATCCGCACATTTTCAACAAATACAATCCAGTTCGACGTTTTAAATTGTAAGTTGTAAATGGCGTGAAAAATGGGGGAAAATGTGAACTGTGATGGCGTGCAAAATTTGCCAAATAATATTCCCGTTGCGTTCACTTTAAGTGATTAAAAGCGAGCACTTCTTCCGCATTGTCATAAAGCTTTTATGGTGGTAGAATAGGACGTATGATGGGCCACAATTTAAAAAAGACCCAACACGTTTGCACACGTTTCTTTTTGCGTTTTCAGTGTACACAACACAAAACGCCCAATTGGAATGCACGATAATTGGTCATTCGTTGTTCGGGTGTTGCCGATTTGATAGCGATACCAATCGATAAAGTTCATGCGCTCCAACTTGTTATGATCCGCATGAAAAAAATGTTATATCAGCCAAAACACAGGAATACGAGTATATTATATTCTGATTTTTGTAGTCAGGTCGGTAGTTCTTTCTACTCAACTGTATGTTGAAATTGTAGACTGAATATATTTGTTTATCAAATTAGTAAATAAAGAATAAATGAAAAATACGAAATCGGAACGCTGAAACTAGGCGAATAGAAAATAAAAATTTGGGACAGAAACGGAAACGAATGGAAATTTTGGAAAGAAGATAGATGTTTGAAAAAAAAATGAATTGAACGAAATACACCAGCGCAGAAATATTTCCGACTTCATAACACTACAAAAATTTCTTGAGCGCGTGAAAACTATGACCGTGGAAACCGTATTGAGCTTGGAGTTTATTGCATACATTTGCAGAATGTTTGCAATGCACAACAATCTGTAGACACATTTCTCTGAAAATATATATGACCGAAATGAAATATCTTTCGTATGAGCCATATTAAAAAAATAATACGTTTTATACTATTCTCTTCTCGGCTAACAAAGTTCACTTGCGGCCAAATATATATGTATATATGCACATATATATATATATATACATATACGTACACGTAGGGCGGGCAGTAGCTCAGTCGTAGAGCTCCCGCTTCGTATGCGGGAAGACTGGGTTCGATTCCCGGCTGCTTACCCGACGGATCATCAGCAGGCTAACCACCACGCGTTCCGAAACTGGTCAAAACAATCACGCGTGGGCATGGTTGTCAAGTGCATCGATACAGGGATCGACGAAATTACAGTTGCCTTTGCATCCCTTTGCATGTATATATATATATATATATATATGTATGTATGTATACATATATATATACATATTTATGTGGGTATGTGCATATACATTTATATGTGTGTTGAAGTATGGAGGTGCGGTTACCTTGTTTTTGCTTTCGCAGTCATAACACCTTAGCATATCAGCAATAAAGTTCAATTGTATCATGCAAAGTAGCACCGTTTATCACATGCATTATTTGAGGGGAGAGTGAATTGAGGAGAGCACAGCGTTTTTTCTCCTTGTTTACAAGGTATCGCCGCTCCATTCACTCTCAAGTTTGTCATCGTACGACCATTCACCGTAATGCACGAAAGTATTCTATCTGGCTGGCGTTAAGGATTGCTTTTTTTTTCCAGCTCATCATTAATGTTTGCGTTCAACTTCATGCAGTAAACTATCCGATGTTCATCAGCAATAATCGTTTTTGCTGTGTGCATTCCTTGTGTGCTAAGCGTTCCTTTACAACAGCGTTGCAAACGAAAAAAAAAAGGAACAATTTTGTAAACAGGAATAAATCTTGCATTTTTTCCTGCCCATGTACGTGATTTTTTTGAGTTACGTAATCGGTACTAATGACCGAGGTATCCGAGCAAATTACTATTACTGTCACCTGCTGAATAGTTAGTTTAGCGCATTGCCTTCAGTCGAGCTTCGATAGCTTTAGTGGTTATAGCCTAAAATCAATCCAAAATACGATTTATCTCTGATTCTTTTATTTTTCAATCTTCCAACACCATACACCTTCTCTTACTTTTTATGACCCGATACTATATCCTAGTATTTGGTCCTTATCATTCGGTAATCGTTGATATTGTTTGACGAAAATTCCAAACAACTATGCGGTTCCACTTTTGGGTTTTATTCATTGAAAACGTCAACATCTTCTGAAACATTTTTATTGTTGATGTATGACCTTTCCGTTCTTCTCGTCTTTTGAACGCCCAGTATGTTGAATATATTGCACAACGTCGAATGGAGCAGCGTCTGGAAATCTATTTTTAGGAAGTCTCAAAGCGGAAGCCATTTTCAGGAGATCCCTGTTGGAGAGAAAAAGGCTCGTTTTTAAAAAAAAAAATGCTTGATGCAAGATTTTGAAATAAAATTCACTATGCTAAAGTTACCGCCGAAAAAAAAAACTGTAAACGGTCTCTGGTCAAGAAAGCAATGTAAATTTTCTCCTGTTTTTCAGAAAAATTTCGTTCATAGGAGTTCCACTTGGATTGTTTTGCTAGGAAGTTAAGTCAAATTACTTTTATTCAGTAACTTTTATTCAATAACAAATTTATTCAGTACATTTATTCAGTAACAAATTATTCAACAATTATCAATGGTTTTTTCAACTTTTCGAATTATTGCACTTCACATTTACTCGTTCCAAGACCAGTTTTGCTATAAGCTGTTCCAGTTTGATCGACGAACCATTCGTCTGTTGTTTTCCCCTCCGGAAGTATGCTGTTCGAAGGAACAAGGGACTGTTTTACTTTTTAAAATTAAAAAAATTTTTTTTGCATTCTATTTCGTTCCTTCTCGTTCCCAGTCAAATCGCCGCCATATGTAATCGAAAAATACTTCTCCTCAATGA